>CANSNZ010000933.1:600000-770000 GCA_947646795.1 Beta lomatogona
ATGCATTGATTCATTTAAATTTTGCTGTTTGATTAGCGTTATTATGTTTGTGTAGTTTCTAATTTGATTATTGTGGATTGTTGATTTGTCTATTTAATCAGATACAAACACTATCATTTTACCTTTCTCCAAATTCTAAACCCTAAGAAAGACCAAACATCCCATCGTTGCCGCCTGCCGATCCTCAGAGTCAAAGGTAAATTTCTGTTTCTTCAATTTAAATATATTAATTTCAGATTTTAAACATTACAAATATGTATTATTTTGTTAAAATTTGCTTAGAGTTTATATTAATTATAAATAGTCAGTAGTAATTGGGTATGTGATGTTCTGCAGGAAATATGGCAATATTGGCGCTTACCGATGACAGCATCTTGCCCCTTAATATTGTATCCAGTTCGATGAAGGAGATTAAGCTTGAACGAGCAGAATTGGATAATGCTTTGATCATCACTCTGGCTTCGAGTTCGAGTAATTTTCTCTTACACTTCTTTTAGGGTGAATAATTGATCTTTGTTATATTGAAATGTTCAATTATTGGAATTCGTCCACCTATTTGTACGAGCATGAATTAAGGATGGATTTAAACCAAGTAGCAACTTTTGTTGGACATATCATTTTGTGAATACAATATTCTGCATTATTTGGTAGTTTTTTTTTTGGGGTTAAGAAGGCATACTAGCATAGAAATTTAACCAGAGTTATGGCCTGGAGTCCTACAACTATCTGACAATATAAAGTCAATACAATCATTAGGGAGGAGGGGTATATCCCTAACTACGTTCAAGCTAATATTATGCCTTCTACTTTCTCGTGCGAGGTGGTCCGCGACGAATACGAATTTGACTTCCTTGAATTCCTGTTTGCATTATTTAGTAGTTTGGAACGTGGGATTCATATTGTCGTGGACTTTCAGCTTTCTAATTACTCATTGCATTAAAAATGTGACTACCTATAAAATTTTCTCTTACCCTTACCTTGGCTTATTTTTTTGGATTAGTGGCTCTTTTAATTTGTTTCCATAAGAGGCATTGCTGTAAGCCTGTAAGTGGGCAATAATTTGAAAATTGAACTAATTTACCCACTCTTATCTATTTGTTAATCTTTATTAGTAGTCTTGATCTTGAATGCGTGATGCAGTGTTCCTAATAGTGTATTCTTTCAAGACCTTTTTATTGGCTTTTGTCCAGTGTTGTTCTATGAATTGTCTAATGCCATGAATTTTATCATCAGGTCCACTGCCTTTGGAGTCGTCGTCCACGGATACTGTTATTGGTGTCTCTAAAGCACGTGACTTCCCTGCTGCTTCACTGCTTGCTGAAATGTTTAGAGTTTTGAAGCCAGATGGAAAAATTCTTATTCATTTGACTGAACTTACTGCCGATCTACCTTCATACAATGTAATCAAATTCTATAATTGCTTGATTGATGGGGGTAGTGATAGTTTGTGACTTTGCCTCTCCGTCCACCATTCTAACACTAAGAAATCTTCTTGATGATAACAGATTCTTTCTTCTCTGGAACGGAAGATACTTGTAGCTGGGTTCTTGGAACCAGAAGCTATCGAGCAGCAACCAGATGCTTTTTCAGGAGTTCAATCTATACAAGTTAGTGTCTTACACTAATTTACCCCATTGTCTACATTATTCAATTCCATTTTCAAAGTTCTTTTATATGAGATTACCTGAATACTTGCTCATCAAAATGAATAAAAGTCCTTGTAGGGGGTTGGTAGTTGGTACATAAGTGTGTACATGCTTATATCCAGGAGATGAGTCTTGTAAGCATATTTCTCTGAAATCTTTTGGGCCTCCTTTCGCTTTATGGGTTGGAATGGGGCGTTACCAAGAGGCAAGATCTATTTGTAGATCTCAGTGTTCCTTACCATGTGTAACGGCTTTGGAGTTCTGTTGGGATGAGATGTGACATATCAAAAATAATTTCCGATCTAATAGGGGACATTGTAAAGAACAAAAGGCAGACCCTATCACTATTTATTAAAAGTCTCAGTTTACCATATAAAAGACAGTATATGAGAACCCATATTGTTCATGGACTTTAATGTTTTTCCTCAGTGATGCGCAAGCGAAATCACATTGATCCAGTGTACACGAATTGAATATTGTCGAGGCCTTATCTTTTCGTATCTCTTCTTTATCCAAAACCTCAATTCTGTATGGTCGAAGTCAGACACACCTTGATTTGGCTTTGTGGAAGTGCTCTTTCTGTCACTTGTATATGTATTTTTAAGGTTCTAGTGTTCTAGTGTACTTTTTTTTACATACATAGTCATAACTATTTGCCTGTGATCTACGGGCGTGGTTCCTTCCTGCTGCATTACTTTTCGCTTTCTTTACAGTATTTATAATTTTATGTGCTGTAGTTACAGTATTTTTACAAGAAATGAACCTAATCAAGTGTTGGTGACTTGGTGTTGAATAATTTACTTGGAGAAATCATTTGGCTTATTTCCACCGTTATTTGAAATGATTTTATGACTAAGACTGTCCCTATACTTCCTCCTAAGTCCAACAGCGATGATTTCTTTTATTTTGCCTATTATTTTAAAAGTGCAGGCGGGTGGTGGGAGGGGGGGGGAAGGGGTTTGGGAGGCTCTTGCTAGACAAGGATAAAATTCAGTAGACTTTCAAATGGTTTACTACATTACTTTTTAGGGATTCATAACTAGTAGCCTTCCTAGCTTGATTTCGGGTTTATGCCACATTTCCTTTACTGTAATATGTTCAAAGAAAGCCATGTACTCTCTCTGTGTTAAAATACTTCCTTCAATTTCTATCTTGGGGTGTCTTAAATTATTTGCTCCATCCAGCTATAGTAACTTTCTCCTCTCTATAACTCCTTATTTTGTTTAAACTGTTCCGACTTGTTACGGAGTTATTAATTTATGTTTCCCTTAGGCCCTTATATACTGGTGATCCTTATACTTGTTGATGTTTCTTTCATTAGATCAGTACGTTAAATTGATGAGAACAATTATGGTCAAAATTATCACTCTCTTTTGAAGAGATTTTGAATGATACTATTTTGAATACGAATGAGTTATTTAAACACATACAAGTAAAAAAAAAAAAAAATTTAACATTATAGTTTTAATTTGAGGACAAACTGAATATGGCTTTTTTTTTTTTTTTTGGGGAAAGGATATTTACTATTTTACAACTACAATGTAGTCTTTAAAATGGTCGTTCACCTGATTTGCCTATCTTTTACTGTTAACCAAGTGGCAGTAACCTGTCAGTGTTGTATCATTGTATTTGCTGGGTCGTTTTTCTCCTCTCTTTTTCCCTTTTTTTTCTTTTTTTTTTTTTTTTTTTTGACTTGGGATGCTCAGTGGGTTGTGCTTTAACTAATATGTAGTACTTCCAATTTTGGTGCCATAGATTCTGTCATGCAGATGCCGGATTTCTCTTTTTTTTTATATATATTTTTTTGGTTGAAAAGAAATTGCAGAACGAGGACAATTTGTCCTTGAAATAAGATGACTATTGTTTTGCTTACCGTTTGGATTTGTTTCTTTGTGGAATTCATCTCATGAAAAGTACACTTCTCTTCCATCAGGTTAAAGCCAGGAAGCCATCTTGGAAAATTGGATCCTCCTTTTCCCTCAAAGCATCAAAAGGTTTACCGAAGGTTCAAATGAATGATGATATGGATCTGATTGATGAGGACACTTTATTAACCGAGGAAGACCTGAAGAAACCACAACTGCCTACTGGTAATCACTTGGGGTGTAACTTAGCCTTTTTTCTCTTTTCCTCGTTTTGGGGCATAAGCGCTCAAATATATATGCATCCTCACCCGAATTATTACTACAGTTGGGGATTGTGAAGTTGGAAGCACAAGAAAAGCCTGCAAGAACTGTACATGTGGAAGGGCAGAAGAGGAGCAGAAGGTTGAAAAACTAGGGTTGACAATGGACCAACTGGATAACCCTCAGTCCGCATGTGGCAGTGTATGTTAATAGCATTATATATACATACTGTGATATGTGAATGCACAACCATTGGAAGATGGCTGCACTTATTTTGATTAAGGGTTTTGAGTTTTGATCCTCAATCACCTATATTGGCTCTTTGATTGTTTATCTGTTGTGTCTATGTTTCTAACTCTTTCTTGACGACTTCCCATAATTACAGTGTGGACTAGGGGATGCTTTTAGGTGCAGCACATGCCCATATAAAGGTCTTCCAGCATTTAAGCTTGGGGAAAAGGTACACCTCTCTCTCTTTCCTAATGTTTTTGTGCTTTGATATTTACTGCTATGTGTAGTATTTACTTTACGTAATGTTTTGGTACTTCTTTATCCACCTATATTCATGAGTCATGACCAATGACCAGTTTGGAAATGCTCTTTAGGCGCACTGGCCGCAGTGTATCAGAGTGAGTGAATGAGAAAGCTGTTGTTTTTTCTCGAAAATTAGTCTTTTATATCTAGTCAACTATTATCGTGATACCTCTATGGAGTTCTTACCTATAGTGTGTAAGGAAACGGGCTTCGATGCATGTGTCCTGATGTGTAAAATATATAAGGGGTTTGTTTAGCCTTACCCCTGCCATTGTCAAGTGGCCGTATATTCAATATCCAAGCCAAATCATCCTCAGTTGCTTTTTTTTTGCCATTATTTTCGGTGTGTAAGGTTTAGATTTAGGTTTCCACTTTTCATGCATTATCGGTGATTAAGGTTATATGTCAGGCTGAGAGCAAAAAAATCTGCTTCAAGTTGAAGTTTTAGTGGGAAGAGTGAAGCGTTCATTCAATATTGATATTAGTCTTGACGCAGAGTGATCTACCTTGCTTTGAGATTGCTTTGTAGAACTTTGATTTTGGATCATCTCATTTCTTTCCATAGATCATTTTTGAAGTATAGTTCGTGTTAGGAACCGTGTGGAACTTTCTTCTTTTTGGACTGGGGAGATTAATAAGGCGCCTAGGCAAAGTTCTGATGGCCCCTTCACTTCCAGCAACCTCAGGTAAATAACTTTATAAGGTGCACATAGGCGCATTCCGCAGACAAAGTGTTAGGCTATGCGTGTGCGCCTCTTGCCATTCACGGCAGAGGGGCAGAGGATCTGAGGTAAAAGTGGAATTCGACCAGAATTACTTCAAATTAGGTTTATCAGTCACCAAGCTCTAAGATTCTAATTCGAGTCAAAGGCCACTATTAAAAAAAACCCTAATATTTGCTAATACCTAATGATACTTGAATTGCTTTGAAGAAAACCTTCAAAGATATTAACTTAAGCCATAATTGAAGAACAAACAGACCCTCCTACCTGCACCACCAGTTTTGATTGTAAGTCAAAATACCCCAGTGAGGACTGGATAATGGATAAAATTTGATTTGTTACACAAGGGCTGCGTCTTTGGGCTGCTTCACATGACTTATTGGCTGCAAAAAAAAACCAAAATACATTAATTTTCTTAATTGTGCCTTTAATGTGCTACTCTTTTTCCTTTTTTTTACCGATGGAAGTAGTTGCCAATATATCTCTTTGCTCTGCTTAGAGTAAATCTCGCGGCCTTGCTACTCTCAGGTGGCCTGGCCACCAAAATCACAATAATGTTCTGGCTAACTTGTCTGCTGAAGGAATATAGGGTTGAGTGGTTTATAAGCAGTTGCAGCTGGTTTTATTGTATCCATCCATACAAGCTTAGCATTTAAGAACTTTTTTGTCCATACTCTACATGAAGGTTGTGTTTTCCTGTTCTCTAAGATGCTCTAGTCCATAAGCTCTCGAAATAATGGTGAAGACCTCCTTCTGGATTACTGACCTTTACTAAGTTTTTTTTTTTTTTTTTTTTTACTTTCCAGGCCTTTAGATAACCCTATATCCCTAACCTTTTTCTCATTTTACTAGGTTAATTCGCGCTAAACTTAGGTTATTTGCCATTTTATATGGGAGAACTTATATATGTAATAGTTTTTGTAGCCCATTTTCACCTCTTTCCGTCTCCTTGAAACATAATTCGAAAATGGGGGTTCGGTCATGATTGCGTTAACAATTACGGTGATTGGGGGACGGGGATGATGCGGTTGTTGTACCACCAAATATCGGCTCAGACCATGAGATATCCCTTGAACCCGCCTAAAACACGACTTTTTTTACTCCGTTACTATGCGGGAAGTATCGGTTCGGTGGATTTGAAAACCTTTACGACACGGGTGATACGATATGATGCGGCCTTTTTTGACGCCATGCCTTGAAATTCGGCTCGGGAATTTCAGCTAAAACTGTACATTTGTGGTTTTTAAATGATAATTTAAATGATAGCTTTTTGTGGTCTAGCATTCTTACCAATACATTTTCTTCATTTTGTTCGGGAATTCCGGCTTGTAATCTCGAATGAAAAATATAGCTCCATGAGCAAAAGCTCCTGTCATAATGAATCTGTCATAATGAATCCTGTGATGGATTGGTGATGCGAATATAACGCAGCTTGAGTAGTAAAGTCTTGAGCTATGAACACATAAGCAGGTAAAGAATACATGTGTTGGGCTACCAAGGATGTC
The DNA here is from genome assembly GCA_947646795.1 of Beta lomatogona. NCBI lineage: Eukaryota > Viridiplantae > Streptophyta > Magnoliopsida > Caryophyllales > Amaranthaceae > Beta > Beta lomatogona. Next base: position 606,534 of record CANSNZ010000933.1, read on the forward strand.
ATATGCTCTTATAAATCAGTATGATTGAACTCATGTTTTGATGGCCGTAGGATGGTTTTTAACTTTCTATGTGTGATGCATCTTTATGTAAATTTTGATGCATAAGCCTCTGTGAGGTGGAACTAGATTTTAATCATATTTGAGCTTCATAGACAAGTGTAATTTATTCCTTTTAAAACGATCTAGTTTCTGATCATGAACTAACTTCTGCAATGAAATTGTGTTGGATTTCTCGACGTTGCAGGTTTCTTTGCCGGGTAATTTCCTTGCTGCAGATATATAGACAGAGAGCAGGTTCCAGTTCAGCTGTATTTTTGAGGGCACCATGTTTGTTTCTTTTGGGTGTTAGAAAGATTATAGATTATGCATTTTGCATCGGGTAGAATGTAATTAAGTTTTCCAGGAAAAGATGTATTCTTTTTCCTGATATAGTGATTGTTATACAATTTGTGAACTTGTTGAACTGAAAGAAACATGCAAGTCAACATTCGTCAATGATGAAAGAGCATTATCTTCGGTGGCAAGCCCTGAGGATGTTTTTATTTTGTCGACAATCGAGATATTTGCATTTCCTTGTGATTTTTTCCAGTTTTTGTGAAAATTAGAGGAATTCGTTATTCATTTGGTCATATGTTTGTAGAGTTTCCTTGTTTCTGGTCATCAACTAGCTAGGTTGCATGGACATTTGGGGGGCACTTGTACTCACTGAGGATCATAAAATGTACTGTTGGCAAAACTTGTGATTATTGTTGTGTAACTCTAAAATTTCTTAACAATTGCAACACCTTGGCTTTTATGTTGCCTATATATATTATTATACTTCCTCCTTTTTAAAAATAAATGAAACACTTATCATTTTAGACCGTTTTAAAATAAATAAAACATTACTTTATTTGGTATTCACTTCTCTCTATCTCTCTCCTCATTACATGGGTCCCTTTTTTCTTTCTCTTTATCTCTCTCCTCTTATAAATCCCGTGTCAAGGTCCTACGTTTCATTTAAAACGGAATGGAGGAAATATGTACCTTTAAAAATTAATATATTTAGTAATTGACAAGTAAATCTCAGTAGATGTTATGTTATTAATACAGTGAGGCAAATTATAACAATTTTATGGTAATATTGATTTTATATATAGTTACAAAGATAGGTTAATTTCATCAAATAAGAGAAGTATGTCTTAGTCATGTTTAATTTTCTTAATCTTAATACTATTTAGTAGAATGTTTTAGAAAGACTTGCAAAATTGTTTGGTTGTGAGGAAAGGAGAATGAGAGATGGTCACTTGTGGCCTCCTCGCTATTCACCACAGAACAATTCTCTACGTTATTTCTCTGTTCCTTTTTGTATCGGGTTGCTATTAGTCGTGAAAGTTGCTTTTTAGACTACTAGTCAAGGCACTCGATTAGCTGACTATGCTAAGAAAGGCTAAGAAATTGGCTAACCGTGGGAACTAGGAAGTAATGCACAAGTAAGAAGAGAAGGAAGCTTTGGAAAGAATGTGCTGTATTACAAATGAACTCTCAAGGCTAGTTATATAAATGAGAGGAGGCCGTTATTTATAGGGTTCCTTGGTGCCTAGCCAGGACATTTTCATGCTCTTAGAGTCTATACAACAATTTTAGATACAAGGGATTCCAAAGTATTCTATACAAGACTCTAGCCTAAGAATGTACAAAAGAGCCACTAGAAAGTCTAGAGCCTTTCAACAAGTGAGCTCCTTACATGTATGCATCAAGTAGGACTCTTAGGCCTTCCCTTGGAGGTTTGCTTACCCCAGCATGCTCCTTCACGTCCATGGGCGCAACCCACAAAGTTTTCAGGCCCCCGGAAACCCATTTAGGCTTTGAGATGACCCATTATTATGTTATTGCCTTAATGTGTTCACTTAGGGGTTTAAGGCATCTCACAACTAACCCTCTTTACACGGAATGCTGCATAGCCACTAGCCAGCACCGACAACGCCCCAATGCCTAGCGACGCTTGTGGGGACTTAGAGATGAGTTCGAGACAGGTGAGTATTCTTGTCATGAATATATGAAGCCAATGGCTTTGCCCACTTGCAAAATGCTATATGCATCAGAAGCCTACAACTTACACCATAGATATTTTGTCAAAATGTGACTAGCAATATAAAAGAAAGATCTTCCAAAACTTGTAATTTCATACAATGCTTGTTTCAGAACACAAAAATGAGATTATAGGCATTAGCCAGACACAGCCTGATGAACATCATCTATTCTCTCATCCATGCTCAGTCCCTAAGTCTGTTGAGAAAGGAGTACAAGAAGCCCTTGTGGTCCAACTAAAATCTCATTTAAGAAACTAAGTAATCCAAACCAAACCACAGGTGTTACATCCACTCCCCCAAGAGGTGGAATGACTTTGCGCGTAGGAACAAGAATTGGTTCCGTGGGTGCATAAGCAACAACATACGGGAATTTACCCACTGGAAGCTTTGGATACCATGACATCACTATCCTAACAATGAAAAGGAAGGAAAACCCCGAAAGGAAAGGTCCGATAAATGCAATGGCAACCTTTGCTGTGGCTGAGTCTAGATCCATCAACACTAGACTCTCATTCAACTCCTTGAAGATATGTGATGATGTTTCAATTACACTGGAACTTGGTTGAAAGTCGGTTAGTCCGTGATGCAGGCTTTCAGTTCCTGTCTGAACAGTTACTCCCAAGACACATCGAGGACTACATCGTGTTATTCGTGGGCCACGAGCTAGGTTTCTTCTCACGGGACTCCAACATCTTTTCTGCAAGGTTACAAGTAGTTGGGTAATGAACAAATACCAAAAATACAAGATTGTGGACAAAGGACAAATTCCAAGCAATTCTTCATTTGTTTGAGATTCAAAATTAGTCAAAGCATGGATAGCAGATGATTATACATTCAAAAAGTAATCAAGTTATAGTTTACACAAGTACGTGTCCAAGAGTCATATGCAGGTTTTTTTCATGAAAACGTTTCATGCTTTTGGTCTAAAATGAAGTGTCCATATCCATATTGTGATATTGGGGATCTAACATGGGTACTTGAGGCAAAGTGTAGAGTTCAAGCAACATAAGTCGACTGACCTACTTAATTTTGAGAAACAATGAAAATAGTAGTACTATCTAGCCTTGACAGGCAGCTCCCAAGATTTTACCAGTCATCTCTAGTGGATTCCTAACGGTCCATCCGGGCTCTTTACATCCTGATTGTCATCATCTCTTATAAAGAGATAAGTTTCTTCTGAATTACTGATTCTAACCAAGCTGATCAAATGCAGTTTACAAATATAACTTGCAATTCAGTAGGCCGATCATTATGACTATAGCTTGCGTAGGACAGGAAGCTGAACCAGTTCTATTGCAGCAAGTTGCAACGCTACAAGGGGCTTAAACTAAATCTACACAAACTAAGTGCTGATCTAAATCAAATTGGACCACCAAGAGATATATCAGAGAATTATTAGCCACCCAAACCAAACCAAACTCTGGACCGGCTTTAAGTAACCTTGCTGCACCAAAAAAACCGCAATCTTCTGTCTAAGCTGCAGGTATTCTTTTAACTTTGTCTTAGGCTATGTTTAGTCGGAAGGAAAATCATTTTTCAAAAGAACTAGTTTTCCCATCTTCCTTTGTTCGATTTGTAAAGGAGGTGAAAGTAATTTTATTAGGTTGAAAATACTTCCCCTACAAGCGGAAAAAGATTTTCGACTTTTAAGGAAGGTTATAACACATATTACTCCTTAACCTTAACATTTTCCCTTCTATCTAAATTTTTCAGCAAGAAACTAAGCAAAGGAAAATGAAATTTGAAACCTATTTCCATGTAAAATAACATTCTTCCAAAATGTTTTCAGTTGAACCAAACACAATCTTAGTAACTATCACCTATTTTGGGATTTATAGGAGCCTTACATGTTGCTAGGCCATGCCTTCTTCAGTCTCATCTTGAGTTCTAGCGGCCCGTTTGGTTAGAACTTAGATGTCATAAATGGTGGTAATGGTAATGCATTATAGCGTAAATTTGTAAAGGAAATCCCACATTATTACCCATGGTAATGCTACTTGCTCCCAAAACATACATTTTCTTCCTAAAATCTCATTACTATCCATTACCCCTTGAGAATGTGGTATTGGGTGGTAATGGGAATTTATATAGGAAAACCCATATTTTGTGATGAAGTTTCATTACCATGGTCATTGACATGATAACTTCTTTACAAATTTACACTAAATTACATTACCATTACCACTATTTATGACCACTAACCAAACGGGCCGTAAGGTCTATAATAAGTGTTTTGTTGACAAATATGACAATGCTACTCGTAATCAGAATAAACCACATTTTGTATGAAAGTCTCTAGACTAAAGAGCAGCAGCAAAATTATAGGTGGTCAGCATAATGCACACTGCTCCAATTGAAACTGTGCAGGAAAGTGGAAGCTCCTCTAGGAAGATTAGATTTAGAAGATAGCATTAAAGAGTTTGGAGGAGACATGATCATTTTAAAGTACTACTTCCTCCGTCCCCATAATAACTCGACACTTATTCTTTGTTGAATGGCGATCATTTTTTTTGTCATCCGACTCAGAATATCCTTCACCCATTTGTCTTTGTCGACGATTCCATCATCATTATAATATCTCTCTAGCTAGTCTCTTCCCTACTTTGGCTCACCATCGGGGGCGGTTAAGGCCATGTGTAAGGTGAGCAAGTGCACAGGGCCCCCAAAATATAAGGGCCCAATTCATTAGTTGTCTACCCAAATAAAAAAAATATAAATAAATCTAGTTACAACTTAGTGTTCATTTTCAATTGATTCGAGTGTAATGCTAGATGCAAATAGGTTAATTTCTATATGATGTTTTGCTTTGTTCTTCCTATCCTCCAAAAGAAACCCATTAATGACTCTCCGTCTCACCCTATTCACACAAAAATTTTAATCCTTATAATTAATTTAGCACATGGCCCTAAACTGTATGAGAGGGTCCTGCTCACCATTAACAATTTATTACCACTCACTCTCCTACAATCACGAAAAATGCCAGGTTAAGAACTTTTTTTCTAATAGAGCTTCTCCCTAAACTATCCAAATTACCCTTGTAATTTTTACATTCTTCTTAAAACCCTCTCGTAATTTTCTCCCTTTTGGTCCCCAATGGGCAATGCCACAATCTGTTCGAAACTGTTATGAGCTCGGCAAGGCTCCTCCTATGATATCTACTTTTTAATAAAATAACAATCAGTTAAGACGGCTACCACACTACAACTTATCACGTAAAACTATGTGCCATGGCAAATGTCAAAGAGAATGCTTATAGATAATCCTGCCAAAACAAAAAAAAATCAGAAAAGAGACTGCCACTTACAATTGATAGAGGATAAGGCTTGCAAAGGGTTGCCATCAAACACTGCAATTAAACCAATAAGCTGAAAATTATATTGTACTCGATGAATTATAATTGTAAGTGTTGCATGAATTATGAATTATGAATTATGAATTATGAGACGGACTTAGTTTTACCACTTCTGCTGGAAATATAGCATATAAAAATTGGTTAAGCAGAAATCAACTACTCTCAGTAATAAAAAGCAGAATTTAATTAAAAGCTTTGTGAACCTGTAACTAGAGAGAGAGAGAGAGAGTGTTTGCCTCCTTTACTTCAACATTTGGGATAATGATTTGATAGGATCATCACGACCGTTCGAATGTGTGGAAACTTGACAGCCATGGCTTCAAGAAGAGAGAGATAGAGAATGACAACTTGACAACTACAAGTGTAAATTATAAGTAGTTGGGCTAGGAAGTGGGATAAAAGCCTAAAAGGGACAAGGTGCTTGGGCTTCTAATACCAACATTGAACAAGTACAATAAGAGGTTTAGGTCCGAATATATATAATCCAATCGACTCTAAATAATACTCTTTTTAATTATGAGTTTATTCAACATATATCTGGGTGTATCATATGCATGTTATACATAAGACTAATTTATACTCATTTGCTTATATAGAACACTCCTTTTTAGTGCTTCATTTGGATGATTTTAAATGAGCAATTAGCAAAAAATTATACCCTTAGAAGTACCATGCTTCTTTCTATCGCTATATATTTACCACAAATACTTTTACCACAAGTTTCTAGGAAAGTGAAACTTCCAGAGAAAGAAGCAATATATGGTCAATAATTTTTCTGCTAATGAAATTGTATAGTGTGAAATCAACTTTCTCTTTTTTTGTTGTTTTTCCCTTAATAAGCAACTTTGATAACGAGTTTAGAACTTCGACAAAAATATAAAAATGCATAAATGAAGCTAGAGAAAAGAACAATTTAAGTTTGTTCACTAAATTTCATGGAGGAAAGAATAAATTAAAAACAACGAGTATATATTATCAATAATTAAACATCCAGGGATAAAAAGCTCAAGATTTTAAGACTATTCATCAAAACTTCAACACTCAAAACTTCAACACAATGTAATAAGATCATTTTCCCCTCAAAAAAAAATGTAATAAGATCATTTATTACCATCAAAGAATTTATCTAGCAAAAGTAATGATTGAAAATGATGTTGCAAGTAGGGGTTTAGGCGTTTGGCATAGTAGATTAACATGTTTAATTTTATACAACTTATGTGAACTAATTTGGACTTATGAAACCTGAAATTTATTTTCTTAAGGTAAGAGAAAGTACTTTTTAGCGTACTGATTAGGCTTGATTGAATTATTTATTCATGGGTAAATAAACATATATCATAAACTTGTTATGAATTCTTACTAGGATCTCATCAGGCCAAGCCAAACTAAAAAGTTTTAGACCAGACCTTCTCATCCATCTTATTTATTAGTAAGACGTAATTTATATTAGTAAAATGATGAAAATTAGATTTTTTTTATTTCACATTGAGACAAATGAAATAATACCTCATACAAATATATATATTTTCCCCTTAATAACTTAACGTCAAAATACTATCAAATTTCAGCCAAACCAGCGCACCAGATCAAATCAGAAAGAATTCACACAAAACCAGACTTAAATCCTAATAAATTCAAATCGGTTCACATAGTTTCATTCGACGAGAGCATAACTTTATCCAACCCATATTTTCCCTTTAAAATAATAAAGAAAAGAACATGCAAACATGTGAAATATTTTTCAAATATATTTGATAGGTGGTTTGACTTGTAAAATTAGTGAAGAAGACCCAATCAATGGTGTGATGATAGCCTTAGTCTAACCAATATAACAACAATCAATTTTTGATTTTCTTGCTTATAAATTCTCCATTTTATAACTTCCCTTATTCTAGGGACACTTCGACCTTCGTCGTACAACAGTTACATAACAATGGCTGCCGTGGAAATGGTGGCTGTCTTGATCTAAACTTCCTCATCTCCGCCGCCATGGCCGCCATTTGTGAGCTCATTTTCTCTCTCCTCCGATTCTTTCTCTCTCTCTTTCTTCAAATAAACTTACAATTTTCACTTCCTTTCTACTTTTTCTTTTTTGCAGCGCAGAGTTTACCTCTTCTTGAAGAATCCAACAATGGCTTCTTGCACTCTCAATTACTTGAAATTTCAACTCCTCCTTCCTCTTCTCAAACTCCAGTGAGCTTTTCTTGATTGATTTTTTTATTTGGAAGAATCGAATCGAGTTTTTTTGACTTTTGATTCATGATTTTCTGAGCAAGTTTTTGGTTGATTTTATGGTTTTTTTTTTGTTTAAGTTGACCTAATTCAATTTAAGAATTCTGGAAGATGGATTCTGTCATCTTTTCTTGAAACTAAACTAAATCCAGATTGCATTAAAGATTGTTTTTGTTTATTATTGTTACTAAGAAGTTTGAATTCGTCCATTGTACTTCATAATTGGTAAATATTTGCAATGGTGTGGTTCTTTTGAAATTGGATGTGATGACTATCCTATGAAATTGGATTGTTGATGCTATAAAAACTCGAATATCCGGGTGTTCCGGTTTGATTAATACTTAGCAGGGTGCACTTGGAGGTTTGATATGTTTCAAAATGACTTGATCATGTATAATCCTAATAGTTTATGCATTTGTGTTCAATAGCCGATGTGGCGATGTCTTCTTGGGGATTACTCCATTTATACTCCTAACTTATTAAGCTTAGGGTACATCCATTTTAGTATAGAAATCTGGGGGATTTTGCTACTCCTAATTGTTCATGCATTTGTGTTCAAATGCCGTTAATGTTAGTCGTGCATTTCTGAGACCAGGCTTTAGGATGGTCCTGAATTGGAGTGCCCTAATCTGTAAAAGAGCAAACAGAAAAAGAAAAATTTTGGTCATGTCTGTAATTTTTTGATTTGTTTTTGCTTCATGGGTATGGGATTTGTAAATCATGCTAACTATGCCAGAATGAGTATGTTAAGTTACATTAAGAGCTCTTTATATTTTTTTGACCAGAATTATTAAGTAAGCAATACTTGGAAAACTTAAGAGTTGCCACAGTGCATCTGTTGGGTCCATTCTGCAATTTATTCGGCCCACATACGCATAGTTCTCTTTCATGATGTCAACTCAATCTCTTTGGACTCATCTGTTCTATAGGAATAACATCATCCTTGTTTTGAGTATGCTTAGTTTGTTATAAAAATGAAAGGACGTAGTTTGCAACCTTGCTCTGCAACTAGCGCACACTTCTTGTTTGGTATCTTTTGTAGAACATATGTGTGAACCCTATGATAGGCTATCCAATATTCAAGGTAATTGCACTCCGTACTTGGATAGTATTCTTCATTTCCAAATTTCTCAACGGATAGTTTCCACTTTTGGGCGTCTTGTCACAAAACAAAATTGGGTTTCAAGGTCATTGGGAGTTACTGGTTTTCATATTTGCAATTATTGGATGACCTTTAGAGTTGAGAGTCTGGCTTCATATAGAGCTAGATTACATGCATAAGAAATTACAGCTAAGTGAAAGTGCATCTGTGCTGCTACTATGGTATATCTGGGAGAGTGATCGGTAATGTGCAGGGATCCAGGAAAAAGAAGTTTTTTCTAGTGAAATGCTGCTTTAGTAATAGCCCCTGTCTTGAATTGATCATCTGCGTCATGTGCAGCACATGTTGTTCATGAATGCATATCGGCAATAATTACTTTCCATACAGACTAAAAATAAATAATTATTGTACGATAGATCAACACATTCTACTAGATTAAATCTTCCTCCTGTCTGCTGATCTCTGCAAGAAAACTTTGGAAGCACCGTATGGCCTTTGTTGATTATTATCCAAACTTGCAATTGGCTGGTCAATTTCCAAGATATAACATGACATGCTAAGTGGCATTGCTTGTTTTATCTCTATGTTATGCTGTTTTGTTGTTCATAGCTAATATAACTCAAATTTGAATTGAGGTCCCTTTTAAATTTTCTTGTATTGCCTGAACTTTTCAGGAACAGTACCCGTCTCCTGTGGAACACGAATTTCAATCAATTTGCTGGGGTTGTGGATTACGACTTATACTTCCATCAAATGCACCAGTTTTTAAGTGTGGTTGGTGTGGGGCGATAACCAAGCAAAATGAACGCAAACACGACAGCAAAAAATTGTGGTGGAGACGTTTAAGAGATCGCTGCTTTGTTTTTGTCCTCCTCATATTTGTGGTCTTTATTATATGTATGCCTCATGCTCCTGTTTTTTCTAAAATCTATTTTCTTCCCTTGATAGTTGGTTCACTCATGCCCTTTGTAGTGTCCCAATCTAGCTTATCTAACCTAAAACAAGAAGGGGGATATGGGTTAGAACTGTTTCCCAGTGGTGAAGTTTGTGTCGGAAGGGATTCACTTGATCACTTCTTAGGGAGGACTGGGTTGCATATATGACTTCTCCAGCCCTCAGTTTGGTATTATGTTATGTTGTACTGTTTCCCTCTGTTTCGAACAGTTCAAACACTTCCTTTCATATTTTTTGGCATGGTGACACCATTTCTTAGAATTATTTCTTACCTCTTTCTTTGTACCCACAACCTCACTGACATTCACCTTTCCATTAAAAAAAAAAACCCACTAATTCCTATCACATCTATTTTTTTCAATCAAAATAACGATAAACCTCATATCAACTTGTCTACTAAAACTTTGTGCCCTGATAAAGTAATTTGTGACAGAGGATTGAGGGAGTATATCCCATGCTATAACCTCATTGTCAAACTGGCAGTTCAGATAAAGAGGCAAAATGGGACTCGCACATATTAAGACACATTTCACGAGGGAGTATATCCCTTTCTGTATTTATTTAACTTCCTGCAATATGACCTGTTTGCTATCTCCCTTGAGAGTAATTTTTCCCATGCAATGTTATTCTGGTAGCTTGAGTATCAGTTCACCTTTAGTTTGTTGGTTCTTCATCTAATATAGTGCTGGCTTATTTGCAGTTCCCTGGGTTTATTTTCTACAATTTCAGCTTAGTATAATGTCTTCAAACTTTTACCTTTTGGTATTTTTTCATGCAAATGGATCCTATCGATTGTACATAGACCAGCTGATGCATTTTATGCTTCCTAATCTATCCTTAACACTGATCATTTTGTTTCATCGTCCTCTATGGATATGCAGGTGGGGGTGTGTGGGCGGTATACCCAGTTGTGTTTTCAGTAGGCTCTCTGTTTGGTGTGTTCCACTGTATAGTCACTTTCCTATTGTCAGTGTCTACGGTCTCTATGTTCAGCTTGGCAGCCTTCAGTGATGCCGGCACACCCCCGCCGGTAGTTTGGGGTAGCTATCCAGCTGTGAGGAAAGATGAATTACAGGATTATACTTTCTGTCAGTACTGTTCCAAGCCAAAATCATCTAGAGCTCATCATTGCAGTTCGTGTGGGACATGTGTGCTGGACATGGATCATCACTGCCCTTTCGTAAGTTGATAAAGTCTAAATTTTTTTATTAGAAAGTTGGTCCTTATTCTTAAATTGTTCAAAGGATTTCGATCATGGCAATGTGTACTACTTGCTAGTTATAGGCTAGGTTAATCGTCTGATTAGAGCTATTATACTCCATTTCATGGCTAAAATGCTCTATTCTATGCTGTTGGAGCCTTTATCAGTTTGATTGCAGCTCTGTAATTTGTTAGTTCATAAATCATAGATACTACAATAAGTTTCTTCGACACTGTCTCTTGTATCTCTCAAGGACTGTAGACTAGAGTGCAGGTCATTTACAGCAAAGGCGCAAGTTCGTTGAAATTTCTGTAATGCCTGTAATTGTGCAGTCTTGGCAAAACAAATATTATGTGTAATGTGCAGCATGATTGATTTTTGGCTATATCTATAAGTATATGTATAAATTATTTTCTTTCTTTGTTGGGGGGGGAAGAGGGGTTTCATAATTAGAACTTCTAGTATGCAAGCTCGGAATGACATGATCAATTTCATATTATTTTGCAGATTGGAAACTGTGTTGGTGCAGCAAACCATCGGTATTTCATTGGCTTCCTAATCATAGCTGTTACTAGTGTGGCATATGCTGCCATCATGTCTGCATATTCAGTCCTTCATATACTACCATCTTTGGGTGAGAGATCTTTTCAGCAGCTGCATAGAATTGACAGCAACATTGCACTCATGGGCATCCTGAAGGATGTATTGACCGCATTCGTGACTTCTGCTGTGTTCTTTTCTCCAAGAGGGCTTGTTCTTCTTTATCTCTTTGTTGCTAGTATATCTGTAGGGATAGGGTTAACTGTACTTTTGTGGCAACAGCTTTATTTCATCTACGAGGGAAGAACATACCTATCTAGCTTGAGCTCACAGGCTGAGACAGAACGGGACTGCAGAAACTTGTACCGATTTTTTGGGTTCCCATATTTTTGTTCCCTATACTTGCGTGGTGGTTCTAGTTCTAAGAAGATCCATAGGAAGTAGAGATTTCTCCTCAATTTTATCCCACTGAAGGGTTTGGACGAGTAGATTCGCGACATGATTTTTTAACTGTCAGATAGGAAACAATCTTTGTGCTATTGCTAGGGTAAGGCTGTGTACATCTGACGGTCTGACCTCCCCTACCCTGCCTAAGGCAGGAGCTTCTCTGGAGGCATTGGGGTAATACCTTTTGTTTAGAAGGGTATAATGGTATTTTTATAAGGGAGCTGGGGCGATTTTAAGTAATTTGGGGGCGATGTTTAGAAGTTCAGCTTTTGTTAATGATGCTGTAGTGTTTTGGTAATATTACTGTTGATGTTGTAATGTTGTACAATAGCAATTCATATTTTTACATAATTTCACATCAACGCCAGTGTTATTGTACTACTATTCATCTTCTATGAGGTATCAATATGGATTATGGGGTCATTATAGTGGCTCATGTTGTACCGACACCTTGTATAGGGGTGGTCAGTCACACCTCCTCCAGCACTTTCGTACTCTACCTCCTTCTCAGTCTATACTTGAGACATGCCTGTTCATTCTGACCACCCCGTCTTCGTGGTTCCCGTGGTCGTGGGTGTAGCACACCATATCGTCCTTTTCAACCATCCAGTGTTGGCCAGTCACCTCCCACTTTTTTTTTCTTTTTCAATTCCAATTTTTTCCATTACAAGACTCAAGTATTGTCGCTGAACAGTTGAATGTCATGAGCCTTCATTAGATACACTATCAGAGATTTGATGAGTCACAAGTTGGTTCATTGGTACAGCATCAAAAGCAAAAGAAACATAAAGGCTAGATTTTAAATTTTTGTTTTTAAAAGTAGATTACTTTTTTTTGTGTGTACAATAATGGAGCTTAGAGTTGCTAACTTGTTTCATGAATTACCTATTCTATTGTTGAATAAAATGGATTTTGGTTCATTGATTTTTTTTTGGTTATATGGTTGGACTTTGGAGCTTCTGTGATGTAGTTAGATTTTTTTCCATGTGAAGTTACTGTTGTGGGGCGATTTGCCAATTTTAATTTTAGCAACATTTACAATTATCTTTTTGAAAAATATAATAGGTATAATTTAAGAGTTAACGTAGGGACTTTTACAGTGTGTTTGGTTGAAAGGATTTAAAGGAAAAGAAAGGAAGTGGAAGGAAATTTGTTAAATTCTAATGTTTGGTTCATTTTAAAAAAAAAATAAGTGAAAGGAAATGGAAGGAATTGGAAGGAAAGATTATTTAATAAAATTTCACTTTCCTTTCCTCCCAAAGTGGGGGAATTTGGGAGGAAAGAGAAAATTTATACCGAACAGGAGAAACTTAGTTTTTTTAACTTTCTTTTCCACTCTTTTCCTTTCTCTTCCCTTCCTTTCCCTTCTCTTCCTTTCCTTTACTAAAAATAAACCAAACAAGCTGTTGGTGAAATCGCTATCTCTGAATCTCTGATAGTAACTTTGTCTATATAAATCGCTAATTGAGGTAGTGATTTCAATGTTTTAGTTATTACCTCTGCTAGCAGTTTATATTTAAACTAAAAACAAAAATGCGAAGGATTCACCCAAATCTACGTGGGTGATATGTGCATACGTAAATAAATTTTGGTCCCATGCAATTATTATTGTTATTATTATATTTAAGCATTATACAAGAAAATTGTTCAGAAAAAGAGGGCATAAGCCCTTGCACATGAAAAGCACGTGAGAGGATGAAAAAATACATAAGCTAGCAACTTTCCTGGATAAGATAACAAGTGAGAGTACCTTTGTATCAGCTGTGACCTCAAATTTTTGTGGAGGGAGCACAGAAATGGCAAATGCTAGCCATCTAAGCTCAGCTAAAAACATAAACCCATTGCAAACCCCAATACACCCACCAAAACCCAAACATTCTTTTCCTCAAATCATCAAAATCAGAGCTTCAAGAAAAGATGATGGACCACTGGTATAACATGATCACAAGCTAACTTCTCTTTTTTCTTGTTAAAAGTTTTTGAATCTCATCATATATGTTTGCTAAATGCTACCATGTTGCATATTAGATCACAAACAAAGCTTCAAAGATTCGGCGTCGCGTGATCACAATACCTGCATCCACTGGAAGATGGCATGGGAAATGGAGTTGTGAATACATAATCTCCCTTAAGGATCTTCAGTTGGATGATTTAGCTGAGGATGGTCGAAAACATACCGAGGTTTTTGTTACTCTTTCCCTCCAGAAGGTTATCTCTTCTCTCGTCTCATTTAAGTGTTGTGTAAAGTTTAATACATCTACTCCCTCTCTGAAGTTAGTTGTTCCATCTGTTTATTGGTTTTTGTCAATTTCAAGACATATATTTTGACTGTTAATATATTAATTCCATTTCAGTAGAAGTTGTAAACAGTTAATATTTAGAATTGCGTGATGAAATGAATTTAACAAGATCTTACATGATTATTTTTATCTTTTATACTTTTGGTGGCTGCTTTTAAGGATGTTTTTGGAAGTTGGGAAACCTTAGAAAAATCATCGGATGTTTCTTATACGAGCCTTCTTATACTTCCTCCATTGCAACTTTAAATAGGAGTATCTTCTGGTTAATAATCACTAACAGCTGCACCGTACCATTGTTTCGTGCACCAGCACACAGGCTTTGGGCTGTCTGTAGATGGTAGGGTGGTCACTTCCATTGCTAGGATATGCAGCAGTTGCTCTTCACCTTACTGCAGAAAGGTACACTCTTCTCTTATATATTACTGAAACATATGTGATCAAAGTTTATTAACTTTGATTGTAGATAGGCAAATGTTAACCTGAAAATAAAGAAGTGGAGAGACTGAGAGAGTACTACCAGTTACTTGCAAAGTATGATAAAACCAACAATAACAACACTTGTGTGGAATTAGTTCTTACAACTAACTATAATGTATTTCCAGATTGACACAGGAATATGTGTCTGGGTTCTGCCTGATGGCAGAGATGATGCATCCTCAGATATGCCTGAGATTGGCAGTGATGATCCATCGGTAAGATCGACAATCCTCTCGACTTCTATGCGTTACTCAAAATCAGACATAAGATTGCATCAGCACAGAATGATAATAGCGACATAGATGTTGAAACTGTGAATATGCATAATGTATGCAGGTTATCTATGTGAAACCAGGGTGTGAAGCAGAGTTGGACTCACTTATAAAAGACACTATAAGACTTCAAACAGCGGTAAAGGTATTGTTGTAGGCAGCATCAGTCATATATGGATCTAAAAAGACCCAAGCTAAGTGACTAATTGTTATCCACCCAACACTCAATGGAAGGATCAATCTATACTTCACATGTTTAGGATTTAGGAACGAAATTTTTGTCATTCTGGCAATCAGTTAGGCAGCTAATTAGTCATTTACGATTTGTTCCGTAGGCAGTAATATATGACGATAATAAAATTTAGTGTAATTTTGTAAGAATAACCCTCTGCCAATGTCAATTGCAATGAAACTCTATACATAAACACGTGTTTTTCTTCGTAGGTGGTAATTTATTGTAATGAATTTATGAAGAAGAATGAGATGCTTAAAGGTGGACAAGCATTACAATGGACATTGACATGAGGTTTCGCGTACAAAATTATATTAAAATTGATTACCATTATGACCAGTTATTATTGACTACCAAATAGATCGTTCCTTGGACGGATTCAAGTGCCCTATTAAACTTGGTTCATCAAATTTTTCTGTGATCAGGAGACTTGTTCAGAGTCATGTGAGAAATCAGAACCAAAACTTCACTGTAAGCCTTCTTTTACTATCATATCATGTCGCGAACTTAATTATAAGTTTTCATCAATATTTGCCTAGTATTACATCTGATTCCCAAGTATATTTGCAGATATAGGTGATCAAAGGACAGCTTCTTTAGACAGAAGGTGGTCTGGACTCTTACAGCTTAGAAAAAACATTCGTTGATGCGCAAAAATTCGATCATTATGATCATGTCACTCAAGGTGATAATGCCTATTATCTACTGGTGTATAATGGTAGAATGAGTTAAAACTATCTGGTTCTCTTTTTTTTTTTCCTCTTATTGTAGAAAAAGTAGAAAAAAATATATCTATTTAGTTGTTATATACTTCATATCTCATGTAATTAGAAGTAATCTGATATCTCTTGTAAGTAGTTTCTTGCTCTATATAGTACTTTCTTATACCTAATTATGAATATTCGATGAGTCAAGTCGGCAACTTGGATAGCTTATGCCTCATGGTTTTGACTATGGAATGAACAAACGACATTTTTGTTATATGCATGTGAAGATTGAGGAGTTATAAGTCTCTAAGCAGTCAATACTTTCGATGATTTTTCGGTGATTAGGAGCAAAAAAAAAATGCAATCTTTCTAAATCTTTTCTCTTATAGCTAAGTAGAATCCAAACTTATCTTCCTCCTCATTTAAAAAAAAAAAAAAAAAAGAGAGTAAAAGATCCAAATCGGTTTCGTTTGATTTTGTGCTCTTGTATACACTATCGCATTCCACCCACCCTACTTCGTACTCCATTTTGTCTTTGCACTATCTTCTTGTATACACTTCGCACTCCACCCACCGCCTACCCGATTTACTTGGTATCGAGCCATCTTTCGAACATTAACCTTCGATTACCATTGAGAAGCCATATCCAGAAGAAGATTGCGAGGCCTCTGAGTTCTGTTGACGGAAAAAGAGAAAAAGTACGTCGAAATGGTTCCATGTAGTAGGATCTTCCCACAGGTAAGGTTTCTTAACAACATCTAAGGTTATATGCTCTAATTATTTATGATTTTTGTAAATTTTTTAAGATTAAAAAAAAAAAAATTCTTGAGGAACAAGGAGATAAGGAAAGATTTGAAAAAGCTATAAGTTTTCACATTATTGAAGAAAAATTCAAAACAGTTGCATATTTAGATCTTGCGTACGACTTTAAAGATCGAAATATTATTTCCTTAGATAAAGCAAAATTCGTGTGTCGTTTTAATAATAAGTTCAAGCATAAGTTACATAGTGAACAATCTCAATTAAATACTATAACAGATTTAATTATTAGTCTAGCAGATAATTAGAACAACATACTTATCATAACAACCTAGACAAATTAACAAAAGCTCTGTTTGAAAACAGAAAACTAATTAAAGAAATTAGCACAAACGAAGATTTCCTAAAGTCACAGTTTAGTAGCTTAAGTAAAGATATTAGACTTTTTAAAGAAAAAATACCAACTAAAGAAGAAATCAATACTCTTAGTCTTAACTTACAACAAAATAAGCCAAAGGTAATAGAAGTAGAAACCAAAATATTACTTCAAAGCAGACTTGAAAAAAATAGAAAAAGTAGAAGACCTATTGCACGAAATAAAGAAGATAATATTAAGTTAACGACGGATAGAAATAAAAATATATATAAAGAAGCTGAAAAAAGAACTAAGAAACTAGTAAAAATACCGGCGGACTATCAAGAATATTGGCCTCGTGCAACAACATATCGAGTTACAAATAGCATATTTAAATATAATAGTTGAATTATTATTAAATCAAAACAAACAACTTTTAGAAATAAAAGATCAAATTAGGGAATTAAAAGGACAATCATCTTCATCAGACGAAGATAGTTTAGTCAAAACCTTTAATAACTTAAGAGTGTCACCAGACGGTATAATTAAAAGGACCAAACCAGTCACATAATACAAATACTGTACTTTGTTCCAAAACCAGTTAAAAAATGAATAGGTTTCCAGGAATAAGCAGAACACTTAGCATGCCTAGAACTGCTACAAATGAAGAAGTTAGCACGACTAAAAGCTTAAACCCTTTTGCCGGATTATTAAAAAAGAAAGAACCAATAGTTCAGCTAGAAGAACTTATTGATATAGAGCAAAGTTTAGCAACTTTTAAAAATAACAGAATACAGTTACTGGAACCAAAGACTCTATACAAACAAGGACCATGGGAACAAAAAAGGGACAGTTCCACGAGAGTCTTTAGGACTTATAGAGAAGATGTCCTTAGTACAACTAATGGCTCAAAATCATTAGAACTAGTATCACCACAAACTATCGAACAACTTAAAACAGACCAGGAATATTTCCACCTTGGACTTGTAGTTATAGGAGTCAAAGGCTTACACAGATTAGAAACAGGAATTAAAGCACTATTATTATTAGTAGATAATAGCTGGACTAAAGACCCCGTAAAAGCGATTTTATCGGGAATGGAAGTAGATCTTTCATCCAATAGAGGTCTATTCTATTGTACACCAGATTCATTGAAATCCATTAACGATGTTCAGAGTCTAAACATAATCATAAAGACCAGAGGTTTTGAGGGTTATAAAGGAAATAATCTATCAGTAACCATAGGAACTATAGCAAAACTTAGTAAATCCACAGTAACAAATTATAAACTACAAACAGAAAAAGTTGTAAAAGCTATTACTTCAAAAGGAATTAAAATGATAGAACCGACAATAATAGATAAAGAAATGTTAGCAGGAGAAGAATGGAAACTCTCTGATCTCTTTAAAAATAAAGCAAACACTCTAGTGCCTCAAAGTAGTTACATGTACAAAGACCAACAAGGGAGACACTCAGTCAGATTCGGAGAATTTGAAAATAGACCAGACCTTGACGAAGAAGTCGAAGAAGAACTGAGTACAGTTTAGCTAATCTAGAAGAAAACAACGACTATAGTCTAGCAAGCCTAGAAAAGCTTGAAAAAATATCAACAGAATTACGAGAAATTAGGACCAAGATAGCAGTAGCCAAAGAAGAGAAAGAAAGAATAAGTAAAAGATTAAATTATATTGTATTTGCAGGATGCCACAAAACAACCGTTACAAACCTTTTTGTCAAAGAAGGAAATAAAATAAGAGAAATAGTAGAATTAGAAAAACAACTAGATGAAAAGACTAGTGAAATAGCCTTATTTAATGAAAGTAAACCTCCAGTCTTCGACCAAAGTGATGACGAAGAATTAGAAATACTAGATCTAGAATATATCTCTAGGATAAATGAAGATTTCCAAGAAAACGAAGAAGTAATGATTAGTCAAATACAGACGAAATCAAAAGAAGAAATCTTTAGTAAAGATTTTCAAACATGTAACATTACAGAAGTATTAGATGACATTACTATAGAACTAATGAATGATTTAGGAATGTCATTCCAAGAAGCTAGTTCGAATTAGAGAAAAAATACTGTTTAGAAAAAATAGATCTTATAAAAGAAGGAAAGTTAAGCCTAGACAAGTATCCGTAGAAGACTACCTACTGAGACCACACTAATGGCAAATGATAGTTATATGGGAGAAAGCTCCATATCATGGAACCAACCATCTGGAGAATACACCACAGGGCCAGTAGATAGACAATTATGGAAAAGATCTAGAGAGTATGATCCAAACTATAAAGGATCTACAACACATGGGAAACTATACGAGAACATACCATTTACCCCTAAACTCCTGAACATAGAATATGTAGCACCTCAACAGTTTCCTAGCCTATTACAAAATTGGGAACAGCTAGTAATACAATCATGGGCACTTCTTCAAAACAAATAAGAAACTGACATGTTTGCTTTCTTAAAAACATTCTTAGGAGAAACAGCACATGGTTTATATATGGCTTATAAAACTAAGAACCCACAAAGACTTAATGAATTAAAAGCATTAGGAGGAAATCCAAACAATTTCGTCAATCTAATAAGATTAATTATTATAGGTACCACACCCTCCACCGACCATAGTTTCCAACAGGATCAAGCTATTAGAAATTTAGAACAATTAACAATCTCTAGCTTTGACTATATAAATGAATACACTAGAGAATTTATGCGAAACATAGCCTTAACTAACAGAGCATTAGATGATGACCTAGCAAACAAATACTTCCAAAAGTTACCAGGAACCTTAGGCAAACAAATCCAAGATTCATGGATAAAAGACTACGGACAATATACAGATTTAGATATAGGTCCTCGAGTAGCATTTACATTTAGATATCTACAAGAAAAATGCACAGAAGAAATGACAAATCAAGAACTTAAACTCCAATCTTACGCTTTCTGTAGAAAAGCAATATTTACACCACATAATTATGGGTATAAACCCAAATATAAAAAGAATTTCAGGAAGTCCAAATGGTATAAAAAGGGACAAAAACCACAGAAAGGTCACCATTTTAGTAGACCAAAAAATAGAAATTGCGCATGCTTTATATGCGGAGAAGAAGGCCATTTTGCTAAAAAATGCCCAAAGAAAAATAAATATTCAGAAAAAGCCTACTTAGTAGAAGAAGCAGAAAAAATAGGATTAGATAACCTACAGGATGTTGATTCAGACGATGAATCAGTATATAGCTATATAGAAGAAGATGAAAATATTATAGAATATTTTAGCATGACTAATACAGAAGAAGTATGTACCCATAGTTGGATACATAGGAAAGGAATGGAAGATAAACCATGTTATTTATGTAAATGGTTTCCAGCCATTCAGCATAGATACCAATGTGAAATATATTTCATAGAAGCTTGTAGATTCTGTTTAGAAAAACCAGTTGAGGAAAATCAACACTTACATAAATCAAACATCCAAGAAACCAGTCAAAAAGGATTTATGATTAGAATAGAATCATTAGAAGAACAGAATTTAGAAATATTAAAAAGACTACGATTATTAGAAGAAAAACAACTCAAACAACCAATAGAGAGTACACAATTAATAATAGAGGAAGAACATACATTACAGAATACTGAAGAAGTATGTTTAACCAAAACACCAGTATATAGCGAGTCAAGGTTTACAAATAGCTCGTAAAATCTGGTTTGATAACCGTGAATGCCATAGAATTATACGCCATAGTTGATACAGGATGTACTAAAAGCCAGATCACTCACAAGTTAGTACCCACTCAATTTAAATTAAAACATAAAGACATAATTGCTACTATTCTAGCCGATGGAAAAACTACGAAAATAGATTATTACACTACACCTTTAGCCATACAGTTTAAAAACTTTGCAGGAGGATATAGCCCTCGTTATAATATACCACAGGTAAATATCTCACCAACATATAATGAAAGAATCCAATTCCTTTTAGGATTGAATTTCATAACCTCACAACAAGGTAGTATCACAATAACCCAAAATAGCATTACTATTAGCAAAAATATCTACCACATCCCAACTCGTTACTACCAACGTAAATCGAATTATCAGAAGCGTGGTGGGCGATTGAATTAGACTTTTTAGGAGAGGAAAGCCAACAACGGCACAAACGAAACCTTAATAACATTCCAACAAGAAGAGTTTAGAGAACTAGAAAAAGGCATTACACACAATAAACTACCCTTATATCCTATTGTCCAAAGACTTAAAAACAAGGGCCTAATAGCCAACAACATTAGCAAATGTAAGGTTAAATATGTTGTAGAGCAAAAAATAAGAAATCCAGATATTACTGTAACTACGGGAAATATAGATTATTAGCCTAAAGAGAAAGAAGAATTCAAAAAACAAATCATCGAATTACTAGAAGCAGGACTAATTGAATAATCAATGAGTCCCCACAAAAGTGCAACATTTTTAGTACAAAATCACAAAAATGCTACAAAATCACAGTGAACTAAAGCGAGGAAAGGCTCGCATAGTTTATAAATATAAGAGACTTAATGATAATATCATAGATGATGGATATTGTATCCCTAGCAAAGATACTCTCATCAATTTAATCCAAGACAAATCTATATCTAGCAAATTTGATTTAAAATCAGGATATAACCAGTTAACTCTAGCAAAAGAATTTAAACCCTAGACAACGTTCATTTGCAGCGAAGGACACTTTCAATGGAAAATGTTATCTTTTGGTTTAAAGAATGCTCTAGCCATTTTTCAAAGATTTATGGATAGTCTCTTTGGAAAATTAAATTTTTGTTTAGTATATATTGACGATATTTTAGTAGCCTCAAGATCTTTGCAGGAACATACTAAACACCCGAAGGAGGTCTTTGAAATAATTGAAAGCAATGGTATAGTAATAGCAGAATGCAAGATGGAGTTATTTAAAAAGAATATCCAATTCCTAGGATTAGAAATAGGAAATGGAAAAATCAAACTACACGACCACATAGCTAAAAAGATTCTAGACTTCCCCGATAAAATGGAAGAAAAGAAACAAGCTTCAAGCCTTCTTAGGATTACTTAATTATGCAAGGAAGTTTATCCCTAACCTATCAAAACTAGTAGGACCTCTATATGGAAAAACTTCAAAAAATGGACAAAAATATTTTAATAGAGAAGATGTAATTTTAGTACGGGACTATTAAAGAAAAAGTTAAAACACTAAAGCCTTTAGAATTACCCTTAACTACAGACTATATAATTATAGAAACTGATGGAAGTAAGGAAGGATGGGGAGCAGTCCTCATAACTAAACCTTCTAATTATTCTAATAAAACAGAAGAAAAATTAGCAGGATTCGCCAGTGGAAACTTTAGAGTAAGTTCAAACTGGTCATCCATAGATTTTGAAATACAATCGTTATTAACGCTTTAGAAAAATTTAACTAGATAGGGAAATAACGAGTTAGGACAGATCGTGAAGCCATAGTCAAATTCATCAAAAACGAGAATAGCAAGAAGGTAAATAATAAAAGATGGATCAATTTTCAAGATCTAATTTTAGGAAAAGGCTACAAAATCACTTTCGAACACATTAAAGGAAAGAATAATAATTTAGCTGATTGCTTATCACGATTAATTGACATATATTGCAGGAAAAATGCATAAAGGAAAAGAGAAAACATCGGCCCAGCCAGTTCGTCACAAAGAAGGAAAATTCCGTTAAAGAATTTACTTTTGGTAAGGATAAGCCGTAAAGCGTCAATCCCGAGAAAGGCTTTAAGCCTCTAAAAGGAATGACATTAGATCAAACACAACGAGGTAATTTGTGACAATTGATGGACTATGTCCACATCTAAGCACAAACTACTCATCTTAAACTGTTTAGTATATTATTTTAACAAAATTTTGGAAAAACCTCTTTCCAAAAATTACAGTTTTTACACAGTAGTACATGGGAGGCAACCTGGAAACAAGTCCTGGCCCCAGGTACTAAGAGTAATAGAAGGGTTTAAAGCCCCAATCTACAGAGGATTCTATAACTTTGGTGAAGCAATGGATTTTGCTAGGTCAAGCAAACTTCTATGTACAAAAAGAAGGAAATGTTCTTTCACCTTCATATTTTCAATTACTAGACAGACAACAAGAGAAATTCAATCCCCTCTTCAAGAAACACATAGGGGAATTCCCGCCCCTCCTTGAACAACTCAGAGTTACGTCTCTGAATACAGCTAACAGCGGAGGATTTCAACCTCCAACGTTTTTGCATAAACTAACCAGTCATAGCCCTAACCAGGCTATGAACGAACAATTTTTTATGCAGGAAAAACTAATAGCAGATCTGAAAGGAGAATGCCTATATCAAAAGCACACCCTTGAGTTAGTTAGCCAAAGAAATAACCAACTCCTAACAGAAAACACAGACCTCAAAAAAGAAACAGCTAAACTTACAGAACAAAACCTTAACCTACAAATAGAGATAGCCTCTTACCAAGCCTCTTTTAGAAAGAAAAGTGAGGAACCTCTTAAAAACAGACCATTTCAGTTATTAAAACCCAGATTAATTAAGGAAAATTTGTCAGAAACCACCTTTTAAAATCACTTTTTTGTGAGAAACCACCTTTTAAATTTTTTTGGTTAAATAGCCACCTTTTTTACTTTTTTTTTGTTGGAAGCCACCTGTTGACGGAAATTGGGGTTTGACTAACTTTTTCCGTCGTTGACCATCACGTGCATGGCACGTGATGTCATAACACTCCTTCCTTCTTTTTTTTTTTCCGATTTTCCCACTCAAACCCATGATCTTCCTTCATCTCTCTCTTTCTCTCTCTCTCTCTTCCTTCATTTCATCTCTGCAGTTGAGAATCTCAATTCTTTCTTCATCTCACTATGTCTCTTTGAATTAAATTGGTTGACATTAAATTTCTAGGAGGAACAAAAGCTTTAGGCCAGTAAATTCTCTACTCAAGACCCTATACTCTATATCTACTGCTAGGTAATGATGGCTCCATAGGCAATCTGATTATTACAACTAAACAGGTATGTAATGACGCTTCACTTCAATCTCACTTCACTTTTGTACTTTGAGTTCTTTAAAAAAAATTTCCTTTTTTGGAACTGCCATGGCTGCTACAGGAAGTTCGAAGAATGCAAGGAAAGCAGTTGGGGGGGGGACCAAATTCACAATTCAACAAATACCCAGGTGAGTGTACTTTGTAATTGATTAAAAAAATTTCCTTTACTGCTTGTATGTCTGTTTAATTAGGGTTTATGTTTAAATTTATATGGATTTATGCATATTTAAAGTGCAATTGGTGGGATTATATGAATAAAATAATATCCTAGGAATTATGTGCATAGAGGTTAGCTAATTTGAGCTTAATGTGCAAGTGGGTTCTTAATTTACTAAATTTTGTAATCTTGTTATTGATTAAAAAATCATGCTAGTGTAATATGTAATTTCCACTAAAAGAATCCGTTGTTTTAGCGACGGAATATTACCGACCGAAGGTAGAGCAGTAGGTAAATTGGATAATACCAACCGCAATAAAAGCGGACGAAAAATACCAACCGTTTACTATATTTACCGACTGCATAGCAGTTGGTATTTAATATTTTTTAAAAAAAACAACCGACTGGTATAAGATACCCTAATCTAAACCCCATGACCCGCCTCCATATAAAAGGAAAACCCTAAATCTGACCCATCATCCTCCTATTTCTCACTTTCGTTTTCAGTTTATTACTCCTCTTAAATCCCTAGCCTCCATTTCAGCCAAATATCTCAACCTTGCTTCTTGGCCCTCTTCATCAATCTCATTCGCGGCCATCAAAAAACATCAATCTCAACCAAATATCTCATTCGTCGGTGGTGGCGGTTTGTCCGTTCTGTTGTGGTGGTGGTTCTTCGTTTCATCCATTTGAAGGTTCAGATTACTTTTCCTATTCTTTTTCCTTTTTTTTGTCTTAGATATTCACTTCTTCGTGGTTCCCGTTAATATTCTTTTTTTCTTCTTCTTTGCTCCTCTTCATCTTTCAGTATGAGGCAGTTTGGCAAACTTGAAGATGGGTGATGAAGGAAGAACAAATTAAGTTACTCGAGTAATGAGCGAACATTTCAATGTCCAGAAGTTTGGCAAATTTGAAGATTGGTAATGCATAGAGTACCAATTCACTTTACATAATCCAAGAGTTAAAATCATAGTAAAATTAACTGTAATTTTTTTTTCGTTTTTTGTAACTTTTAGATCTAGTTATCATTTCTTGTAATGAACAAATGTCATTGTGGTGTAATTGGATTTTACCAAGATTTATACATGTTCTTTTATAAAGTTCGAATGTGAGATTTTTTTTTTTATTTGCTTTGATATCTGTAGATTTATGCTTGGTTTTTCTATATTTTCCTTAAATTTCCTGAAATTGGTTCAGATTTTGATGTGAAAATCAAGATCAGTGGCATCTCTCAAATTGAAGGGATGTCGCTGATTTTTTTTTAAATTTCATCTCAACAATTAACGACCGACTAGCAGTCGGTATTTGTGAGATTACCTACTGCGTAGTCGCTCGGTAATTTTACCGACCGTTGAGTCGTCGTTATTCTGTGTTTACCGACTGAAGCAAAACGACCGTTTAGCGGTCGGTAATCCGATTAGCGACCGTATTTGAGAAATTACCGACCGTTTTCGACGGTAGTTAAAAACGCGGATTCTTGTAGTGTTCAATAGGTTTTGTGTAATGATTTAAGTGCTTATTAGTGTTGCTTGGGGTTTATTATTGTTTTTGATCAGGTTTAATGGTAGGATAAATGTGTTGTGGCCTATTTATAAAACTATGGAGAAGATCAATATTAGGTTATACCATGGTGGGGAATTTGTGACCAAAAACCAGAAGACAACCTATGAAAAAAGGGTGGACAGTGCCAGATCAGGGCTAGTTTTGAAACCTAATGTGGATGAAGTAGCTTTTTTTGAGTTTGTGTATTGGATTAAGGATGAGTTAGGATATGAGGATGTGGGTAAAATATGGTTTAGGAAACGTGGATGTAGCTTGTTTAATGGAAGGCAAGAGCTGAAGAGTGATGCAGAGATTCCTGAGTTTTTGATGTCAAAGGAGAAAGATGGATGGTACCATCTTTATGTTACACATGGGAGGGAATCTGATGGGGCAGGGGGTAGAAATTTGGATAGGAGAGATATGGGTGAGTCAGCAAACAAAGTTGGTGGAAGAGAAGAAAATAGGGGCCTACAAAAGAAAGATTCCCAAACTTTGACCTCCCCTGACCTTATTCTTATAACTAGATCTGAGTTTCTTCATTCTCAACCCTTAAACACTCCCCCAACTGCCTATTCTCAACCCTTAAACACTCCCCCAACTGCCTATTCCCAACCAGCAATCACTCACCCCATTGCCTCTTCCCAACCAGCAATCGCTCACCCCACTCCCTCTTCCCAACCAGTAAACACTCATTTTGAACCCAAAAGAAGAGAAAAACTTGCTACATTTTCTTCCAAAAAGAAAAGGCATGTGATTGAGGAAACTGAGCACCTAGCTGAGGATCAGGTACTACAACCTAAACATGTTGAGGATGTGGGCAATCCAGATGCATTTGATGAAGAATTAGCAACTGATTCTGATGACCCTGATGTGTTACTGAGTGATGAGGACTATGAAGATAGGAGTGATGATGATATCTTTGCAGAGTTTGTGGATTTTGAAATAGGAAAAATTGACAATAGATGTCTCAACTTTGGGTGATAATTTTTAAAAGGTCTGAACTATTGATTAACCTGTGTAGGTCCCAACTTTAGGGGGTCTTAACTTTTAACGGGCCTTAGTGACTTGAAACTGGCTTAATAGGTCATAACTTGTAAAACTTGGGTCACACCAGAAGGGTTAATTGAGGGAGGGAAGTAGGAACTAGGTGAGATATTAAAAAAAATCGACAATTTTAAGTCATCGAGGCCCGCTAAAAGTTAAGACCCCCTAAAGTTGGGACCTACACAGGTTAATCAATAGTTCAAACCTTTTAAAAATTATCGCTCAAAGTTCATACCTCTATTGTCAATTTTTCCTTTGAAATAAGTGAAAAGGTGACAAGAAGCTTAGGAGGGGGGCTTAATGAACAAGAGAATGATGGGTATAGTGATGAAGAAACTGGTGGTCTTGGTTTGAATAGTGATGTGGAGTTGAATGATTCTGATGATGAGTTGCTGAGTATAGTTGGATCTGATGATGACGAGGGACCTAGTTACCCCATTTTCAATCCTGATGTGGACTTCAAACATAAAGTTGAGTTATATGTAGGCTTGAAGTTCCCATCAAACAAGATTTTTAGGAAGGCTTTACTGCATCATGCTGTAGAGAAGGGTTATGATTTTTACTACTTGCACAACACAAGTAAGAGGATCTCAGTATACTGTGCAAAGAGGTGTAGCTGTCCATGGTCTCATGCTAGGATTAGCAGCTGCAAGTGTAAGAGCAAAAGGAAGTGCAGGTTTAAGATCCACTGTAGAAAATTGAAAGATGAAGAGACTTTCCAGATTAAAAGTGCAAGGTTTGAGCATGTTTGTGGGCATCAGCATGTGAATCCAAAGTATATATCACAATACTTAGCTGAGAGGTACTTGGAAGATTTCAGAGATGATCCAAGAATGAGAATTGATCCATTTACGAAAAGGGCAAGAAGGGAGGTTGAGTGTGAGATTAGCTACTACAAAGCTTACTATGCAAAAGTGAGGGCACTGAAGATGATTTTTGGGGATGCTTCTGTTGAGTACAAGAGGGTTTGGGACTATGCCCAAGCAATTAGGACTTATTACCCAGGGTCCACTGCAGTTGTGAAAATGGAGGGCATAGAGAATCCCCCCCCTTTGTTTCAGAGGCTTTAAATTTGCTTACAGCCCTGTAAGGAGGGCTTTTTAGCTGGAAGAGATAAAGAAGTTGAATGTGGAGGCATACAACTACCTGCAGGCAATACCAGTTTGCAATTGGTCAAGGCATGCTTTTGGGACATCATCTAAAAGTGGTATGTTGCTCAATAACTGTTGTGAGAGCTTCAATGATGTACTTAGAGAAGCTAGAACAAAACCTATATTGTCTTTAATGGAGTGGATAAGGAGATATATAATGGGTAGGTGTTGTTCAAAGAGGGAGGGTTTGAAAAAGTTTGATGGACTTATTATGCCATCTGTTAGAAAGATGATTGAAAAGGGATTGAAGCTGATTAGTGGTTTGAGAATCATGCAAGCTGATTTGCATGAGTTTGAGGTGGATGATGATGGGGATACATTTGTAGTGAACTTAGACACAAGGGAGTGTGGATGTTATAGGTGGAGTCTAATGGGGATCCCTTGCACACATGCTCTTGGGTGTATAGTAAAGAGGAGGTTGGAGTATGAGGATTTTGTTCATCAAGCATACCATGTGAGCACTTATGCTGCCACATATGCCCCAACTTTTAGAGCCATGCCAGGGCAAGCTCATTGGGAGGAAACAACACATCCTGAGCCACTGCCACCACCTTATAGGAAGATGCCTGGAAGACCAAGTAAGAAGAAAAGAGTGAAAGAACAAGGAGAAGATGAAGAGACAAAGAGCAAGCTTGTGAAGAGGGCAAAGAAACAAAATTGTTGCTCTAAGTGTGGGGTGGCTGGCCATTACAAGAATAAATGTAACAATGCTGTTGTGGATCCTCCAACCAAGAAGAGTGGTGGAAGACCTGGAGCCAGTACTAAGCCAACCATGAATGCTGGTGCATCAACCCAGCAAGCAGCAGCACAAGCAGCAACACAACCAGCAGCACAACCAGCTGTGAGACAGTCTAGAGCTCCAAAGGCATCAACCAAAGCAACAACTGCAGCCACTTCTAAAGGGTCCAAGCAAGGAGCTTCCAAGGCTAGAAAAAGCAAAGGTGCCAGCAGTTCTAAGGGATCCAAGCCAGGAGCTTCCAAGCCAACTGTTACTAGGGCTACAAGATCAACAACACTAACCATGTCACAAGCTTCAAGCTCTACAAATGCAGTGTTCTCTTCTCAGTTGACTCAAGAATAGCTTAAAGCTAATTTTTTTTGTATGAAATGAATATTTAGCACTATCAAGCTTTTGGATTGCATCCAATTAACTTTACATTTTGGTGATTTTGTGACAATTAAGTTATGATTGACTACATATGTTTGTGTGTAATGTGCACAATTGATTATCTATGAAAAGTGCTTTTGTACTTTGGTTAATTGCTGGTAACAATGAGATATGCTGTCAAAGCTTTTCATTCATCACAATTAGCCAATAGGCTTTGAAAAGGTTACACAAGAGATTACAATTACCCAACAACTTTGACAACAACTATACTAACAACTACAGACAACATCACAAGACCTCCTAAGACTAATCCTAATCCAACATAGCCACTGCCACCACCGTGTTGCTTACATCCACTGCCACAACCCTTTCTCTTCTCAGTCTTCTTCTTCATCCTCTCCATCTCATTAGTCAATCTCTTCTTCTCATGATCAATAAGAGCAACCCTGCCCCTCAGTAAACTAAGATCTGTTGCCAACCTATGCTTCTTAGCAATAAGTGTGTTGATGACATCCCTTTGCCATTCCAGAGTGTCTTCATCTAACCACTCAAAAAATTGACATCCCCTGTGTCCAGTGTCATGGTTGTAAAGCTTGCAAGCTACAAATTTCCTGCTAGGGTTTTCATTCGTCCATGAAGTCCTCACAGCTAGAGATGGAAATGGATCGGGTTCGGGGCGGGTGGACCCTCACCCGCATCCATCACCTGCCTTCATCCACCCCACCCGATCCATCCATCACCCGGTCAAACATCCACCCGAATCCATCCATCCATCACCCACGGGTGAAACGGATGGATCGGGTGATAATCGGATGAACTATGTTTAAGTGTCAAACGCTCAATTTAAACATCCAAAATCCAAATCCAAACTTCATTTAATTAAAATACAGACACAAAGTTCAACAACATCAAATAATTAAAGAGTCAAATAAAGTTTAGCCAACATATGGCAATATTTTAATTCATTTCAATAAGTGAGAAAGAAATAAAAACAGTAGCAGCAGCACTAGCGAAAAACTAAACATACATCAGTACATTCAGTAGGATATTAATGGAATAATTTTAACTATTACAACATTCACAAGAGAGAAAAACTAACTAAAAAAAAATTACAATCCTACGTCCTTTCATCTTCAAACAAAATCAAGAGTTTCAAGCCTTTGTAATTTAGAGTCGACTTACTCTTGAGCCTTGACTTCAAAATCTAAATCGCATATTGCCACTGTATGTATCATCTACTTCATTCTAAGAGGGAAGAAATAAACAAAGAAATGGCAAAAAAGAAGAGATGATAATTAGTGAGATAAACAAGAGAAATCTGACTTAGAGTGAGGGAGTGAGCGAGACGGAGAGTGATCGGCAGAATGACAGTGTTAGAGAGTAAGTTTTAAGAGAGAGAAACAAATGGGGTTTTTATATGATGGCTGGAAGAAATTTTATTAGGGTTTTGAGAGTTTTGTTTATTGGGTTTTAAAATAGGTATATAGGCTGCATTTTAGGTACATGATTCAAGGCCCAGTTACAAAAAGTCACGGAAATCAGATAACCTATAAAAAATTATAAATTTTTTTATTTTAAACGGATGACGGGTCGGGTGATGGATGAAAAAATCTCACCCGAACCCAACCCGCATCCGTCACCGGGTTATCCATCACCCGGCTATCATCCGTTTAATCCGGGTTTTTCACCCACTTAATAAACTGGGTGGAGCGGGTGGTCGGGTGGTCCACCGGATATTTCCATCTCTACTCACAGCTACTTCAAATCCACATTTGCACTTCCTTTTCTTCAACATCATAACTACGTAATTCACCAAGCAAAAAAAATTGATTTTTAACCCTAATTTCAAAACACACTTGTCAATTATAAACCCTAATTCTAAACTGGACAAAAGAACAAAATAAAAGGAGTTCATACATATTTATGCTTACTTCAATTCAAATGGAGATGAATCCCTTTTGCAAGTTATGAGAATCCCTTACTTCAATTCAAGGAAGAGGGAGAGAGAGAGAGAAAAACAGAGATGAAAGGAAGAGGAAAATGATGGGTTTGGGTGGGAAAATCGGGGGAAAAAAGAAGGAAGAAGGAGTGTTATGACATCACGTGCCATGCACGTGATGGTCAACGACGGAAAAAAGTTAGTCAAACCCCCAATTTCCGTCAACAGGTGGCTTCCAACAAAAAAAAAAGTAAAAAAGGTGGCTATTTAACCAAAAAAATTTAAAAGGTGGTTTCTCACAAAAAAGTGATTTTAAAAGGTGGTTTCTGACAAATTTTCCTAAAATTAATGACTAGAGAAACTCTAAAACCTCTAGCAGACATGCAAGGAGGAGATCATGTCATTGATCTTATCAAAGACATGTGTGAAGAGAAATTTATTCAGAATTTAATCAGATTACAAGAAAGATTGGTTCAAATAAGTTTTAATGAACCTATAGATGGCAGACAGATCCATGGAGTTCTATACTTCAAGATGTCCAGACCATCCTCAACATGGACATTAATCAAAAAGATATTATTTACACAGGTCTCTTAAAAGCTAATATTAGGCTTTATGAGACTAATTTGACAAGAAAAGAAATAATTGAATTTATGGAACATGGTATGGTAGATAGCCTGTTCTATAAGTCCAAAGATCAGCTTCCCAGCAACATTAGTGAAAGATTACAGTATTGCGTAAATCACAATATGAGGCCAGGAACTAATGTCATACAGATAATTAGTACCCTTCCCAAGATCACAGGATTCGAGGAAGAACCAGCATATCAACATATATACATCAATCCTTTGATGTATATAGGATCCACACCAGTGCAAAACTTTCAATACATCACCAACCCAGCTCTCTATCAGTTCTTAATGTTTAAAGAACTACCCAGGGTAACGACTTGGTTAAAACTGCAACTTACTAACAGAAGGTTGCTTCTTCAAGATATGGGGACCAATGGATGTTAAGCTAAACATTCCTCCATTTGGAAGCACACTACTAGAAGATGAAGACATAGCAGAACCAGCAGAAGATGACAACACCAGCCTAGACAACATAGATCTACAGGGACGAGATCCGTACGATTAGAAGCAGCAGACAAAGTACTATTCACAACACAGTACAAAGCAGATAAGCCACTAAATCAACGCACAAAAATTAGCCGCCATTTTACTATTGTAAAACTTTAGAAAAAGCAAGATAAGAAAACAAAGGTGAGTCACCTTTGTCTTTAGCTTTATTTTAGTATCTTTTAATATCAGCCGTTGCTTTTAGAAAAGCAACTTCAGCCTTTGTAAAAACTGGTGAGTCACCAGTTCTCAATTATTCTATAAATATACTCTCTTGCATCAGTTGTAAGCAAGAAGTGTGAAGAGTTATCCACTTATAAAAACTCCATAAAAAAATGCAATCTTTATAAATCTTTTCTCTTATAGCTGAGTAGAATCCAAACTTATCTTCCTCCTCATTTAAAAAAAAAAAAGTAAAAGATCCAAATCAGTTTCGGTGCTTCTATATTGATTCAAAATGGTTACCACGTCTTGTTTTATATGTGTCGCGATGTCATGAATAAAATGAATCAAATTAAAAGTAGGCGGTCCAACTCATTATAGAAATAGTGGGAGACATCGAAGAGGCTCTTAGAAAGCATGTGAAATGGGAAGATTGTGGATACTCGACATAGTTTCCAAGTTCGTGACTGCCCAAAGACTGCTACTATTGGGATATCACAATCCGTTAAATGGAATGAAGAGGAGATTCGCCATAAGGCTGCTGGTATAAAGTTGCACTTGAGGTGCACTAAACAGCGGTGTCCTAAATGTTCTGCATCTTAACCTTGCCAACCGAAGGACTATAATTTTGTTGTCATTTGTTCGTATGATAGGAACAGTTGTTAGTTCTTCCAGTTTTGTAATAGAAAATGATCTGTCTTCTGGCTGTTGTTTCACATGACTGTAATTTATGACATTGTAACATGCACTGCTGGTGTTATTTACTTAAGTTGATAATTTATGACATTAGAACAGTCAACAGTAGTTACTAGTTAGTTCTTCGTTGTTATCTTGAAATCACAATACAACGACCCACAAAAGGACCAAATTATAAAAAATATAGGTACAATATTATTAGAGCTAGATGTTAGAGATAACATGAGTTAAGGGTATATTAACGACCCAAACTATTAACTTTTTCACCGTTCAGGACCTGAGACATTTTTTTTGCACCGTTTACTACCCAATGTCATTTGCCATTGACAATTTATAACTGTGGTTAAGTATGGGCCCCACTCTCCTCTCTTCTCTCTCCATAGTCCATACTCTCAACCTCAAATTTATTTTCTCTCTCCTCTCTCACTCTTTCTTTCATCTCTCACCTGCATATGCTACTGAAGAACTCAAGAACCCTAACCCAATTTCTTTCTCTCACCTCCATTACTCTTTCTTCCCGGATCTACCTCATTTCTTCACCAATTTCTACCAAAATTTACCTAACAATTCGTTTAATCATATTCGGTTTTTTGGGTAGTGTTAACATATTCGGTTTTGATCACAAATTTCTGTTTTTTTCCGAGTTAATGGGATCGATTATTTTGTGGGTTTGAACCATTTCTGGTTTACGATTTCGCTTTTTTTGGGGAAAAACATCCGAAATCATTCAAGTTGGAAGAAGAAGATGTTCAAACCCAAAAATCGAATTTTTCGGTTTGAATCTAAAAGTTTCAAACCCAAAAATCGAATTTTTCGGTTTGAATCTAAAAGTTTCAAACCCAAAAATTCGTTTTTCGGGTTTTTAGCACAAGATAGTTCAATGTGGATGAATCTCGAAGTTGTTCTTCGTCATATGGTCTCTCTTTCTCACTCTTGAACTCTCTTTTTCTTGTGGATTTTTTTTTGTGTTTGTTGTATTGTTCGAATTTTTGTGGGCATGTTCGATTTGTGGTATGATTTTTGTTGTGATTTTTCGTTGGGGTTGCTCTGATTTTTTTTGTTGGAATTGTTTAGCTTTTTTGGGTTTTCTTTCGAATTGTTCTGATTTTTTTTGTTTGAATTGTTCTGATTTTTTGGGTTTTCTTTCGAATTGTTCTGATTTTTTTTGTTTGAATTGTTCTGATTTTTTGGGTTTTATTTCGAATTGTTCAGATTTTTTTGTTTGAATTGTTCTGATTTTTTGGGTTTTCTTTCGAATTGTTCTGATTTTTTGGGTCGTATTGTTTTGTTTTGTTGTTCGAATTCTTTAGATCTTTAAGAATGGAGCAGTAAATTAGAATTTTTCTAATGGGCTTGCGATAAATGTGAATTTGGCAAATGAGGTTTATCATTTATTTTTTTGAGTAGTGCAGCAAAGGTGATGTGATACTATTTGCAGGGGACTAATTTTTGAAGCTTTGGAGAAGATGAGAATGGAGATTGAAGTTGTAATGGATTTTATTTTTTGGGGTTTTCTTGTACTTTTTGGATATTTAAGTATTATTTATTTTATAGTTTTTTTTGGTGTAGTTAACCTCAGTTGAGTTAACAATGAGTTAACTTGCCGGAATGTTGTCCACAGGTCCTGAATGGTGCATAAAATAGTTATAGGTCCTGAATGGTGAATAAAGTGATAGTTTAGGTCCTTTTGGTGCCCTTAACTCCTACTATGACCGAATTTGAATGAGTACAAGGGGGTTAGGGTTAGGGTTAATGGAGAGTTTGGGTCTGGCCCAACACCAATTGAAATGCCGGTTTTCATATTTTAAGGCTTAAAAGAACATGAATTTCATATTGTATAAATTTCCCCTACTAGATAATTTTTAAGTTAAATCGACCTGATTTAATCTAGTTAAATAAACATATTAGAAATTATCAACATTAATCTTTACACAAAATTTCCCCAAAAGAAATGGCGGTCTTTTATATTTTAGGGATTAAAAAAACCTAATTTTCTTGTTTATAAATTTTCCATACTAGATAAAATTCAAGTTAAACACGTCAATATGGTGTTGACCTAATTTTGATCGAGTGAAATAAATATACTAGAAATTCTCAACATTAAAAGTTTTTGTTTTTGGGTTGGGTTAGCCAATTCTTTTATGTAAATAGGGAGATAGTCTCCACCCAAACTCGCTTATTAGATTGCATTATGCTTGGGTTATTATCAAGTCGGATCAATTTACAAGTCGGGTCCATTTCCCCTGCCCTTACTTGTGAACATATGTACTTATGATGTGAGATATTTTTAAATTCGTGTATTCGTCTCAAAACTCTCTATTTCGAAATATCATGTTTTTATAATTCTTAAACAATATATAATTATACACGTATGTGTCTGTTCTTTTCACCTTATTTTTGGTTCTTATAATAATAATAAAAAAGTTCAGAAAAGGTCTAATAAGGACCAATAAGTCATATAAGTTCAGTTCAACAATAATCAGCCAAACTAAGGTCTGACACACTTATAAATAAGTTTTGATGAAAGTAATTTCAAATAAGACCAAATAAGATCTAGTAAGTTTAGATAAGTTCAGACATATTAAGATACGTTGAGATAAGTAAAAGAAAAAGAAAAGCTGAAAAGACTAGACCCATAGTAACGTTGTAATTAGAGTTGTACACCGGTTGGACAAACAGACCCATCTGACGAGCAAACGGGCCAAGGTGCATATCATATCGGGCTTGGGAAGGCCAATAGAAAATCGTATCAGATTGTCTCGTGTTAGAATTTTTAAAAGAGACGCTCAAGCATGGCCCAAACCTCGGACTGTGTCGAGCCCCCTTTAAATTTTTTATGTTTTTCATTTTTGGTAAAAAATGAGCCCGAGAGGTGGGCCAACCCGTAGTGCTCGTGTTAGTCGGTCCAAAATTTGGAAATTGGGTCAACAAGTGGCCCACGACCCACCATTGGATCACTCGAGTCAAGTCTGGTTAATAGCATGCTCAAGTTGGGCCGGCTGGGGTAAGCAACATACGTGGTAAAACCCCCATAAGGGGAAACATCCACGGGCACCTTAAGCCGGAACCAAGCCTTTCTACTGCTTAGTCAATAATAATTGAGTCCAACAATCAAGTCTTCTCTAGTTAGAATAAACTATAGGCATACACAATCACTATTTTCTAATGATTTATTATCTATAATTCAACACTTGATCTAACCTTACACAAGGATGATTTTATATGTTGAATATAACACAATGTTAGTGGAAAAAGTTGATAAATAAACCATTTAATGCAAACTAGAATTTCCCGCTAAAATGAAATCACCTATTTTGAGCACCGAGCCACTATGGAGAATTGGAGACAAACTCAATATGATCTCCAAATGGAGATGATATTGAGTTTGTCTCCAACATCAATTGTTGTTGCTGCGTTTTACTCTTCGTATAGGATAAATTTTCAAAGTAAAACATGTGAAAGAACCATTGTTGTTGCCTTGTTGGAGTGATAACAGCGCCAAGATAAAGGGGAGCTCTTAGTAGTAATATATCATGACAATTTTGCTTCATACCTTCTTATCATTTATCATTGGTTCATTGTTGTAGATGTGGAATAAGGTGTGACATGAAACAAATCTAAGACAAATTCCGCACTTGTTTTACTCCCTCCGTTTTTTTAATTGCTACATTTTCCTTAAATGGATGTTTCTTTTTAATTGCTACATTATTTAAACTTTCTTTATTTGGGGTACTTGGTCCACCATAAAGTAGTACTATTATATTTATTTTTCTCTTTTTCCATCCAAAGTACTACTTTTTCACTTTTCTCCATTATTTTACATTAAAGGGGTCAAAAAATACCCTCCAAAAAGCTTGAAAGTGACATTGCCTAAATTGTTGTGCATACAACAATGTAGCAATTAAAAAAAACCGGAGGGAATACTTCGTAAGCTTTAATAAGCTACTTTCTATATTCCTTTTTGTTTGCCAAATTTTCTTTTTTGGGATGTCCCTAAAAGATTGCTTCCTACTAGAAATGACCATAACGATCCGCTACTTTACTCTCACATTTAATGCACTTTGATTGATCCTTTTGTCTCTTATCAACTCCATCCATTAAAAATTTACAAAGAGATCTACCCTCAGTGG
This sequence comes from Beta lomatogona, assembly GCA_947646795.1. Taxonomy (NCBI): domain Eukaryota; kingdom Viridiplantae; phylum Streptophyta; class Magnoliopsida; order Caryophyllales; family Amaranthaceae; genus Beta; species Beta lomatogona. Next base: position 643,664 of record CANSNZ010000933.1, read on the forward strand.
AGCCAATAGAAGAGGGTGGAGGAAACTCAAGACCTAAAATACTTCATATATATTTTCTTTAACAATCAATTTAACTCTTAGAATAGCTTATTCGGAGGTATAAGCTAATGCACCAAAGAAGATTTTAAGATTCAACTAGGGTCACTACAACTTCCAAAGGAGAAACAATTCGACTCATTTCAACATAAAGTTTGACAACATTTAGAATCATGGAATGTCTTTTCAAGTAGAAAATCATGCAACAAAGATTAATCGGCCCCTAATCGCCCCAAAATTCACATACAAGTATCTAACGGAAATACCTATATTCATCTATCTAAATGACCAAAGCAAGGGAATCCACGTAAAATGCCATCACAAAATGCTTTGTACTTTTCTTTGTTCTTCAAATTTTTTACTTTTATTTACCAAACATTCTTTTCATTTTTTTATTTTTTTTTGTTTTTCATTAAAGAGAATCAAACCTTGAAAGAAAAAAGTAAAGGAAGGAAAAGAAAGAAAATATTTTGAAATAAATGAGAAATGTAAATAGATAAAGTATATACACCTCCACCAAGCTAGCGAATAGCTACCCCCCTAAGCTAGAATAAAGCATTGCCCTTAATGATTAAACAAGACAATCAAAAGGATGGAGGGGGGAGGGAAAGAAACATTCAACCAATAGCTACTCCCCAAAGCTAGAATAAAGCATTGCACAAATCATAGAGCATTGGAGAAAAAGAAAAGGAAGCAAGCTGCCGTATAATAGGTGGGTGTAAATACCCGCAAATGACCCAATTTCTCCATTTCTAATCAACTTCCTCAAAACCATGATTTGCTTTCCACCTACTTTTGAGAATGGTTGTTATTTGAATTATGTACCTGTAGGCGTGTTTTTATTGCCTACGAGGGATGAGCGCGTATTTGGTTACCTCATTGTAAAAATTTTATTAAAAATGTTTTTGAAGTCGACCAACAAGTTTTTACAGGAACTAATTAGATATAGGGAAACAATAGGGACAACTTAGAGACTTATCCAATGTTGATTTCCCCGTCATGACTCCATGAATGGTCAATCACTAGTTAAAAACATTGATTTGCGTATCCTATATTGCGTTGCACAACAGGTTAACTGACGCAGAAGGCTAGGGGCGTATCATTTGCGTCAGATACTAAGAGAACGCGACGCAAATCATGCTTTATGTGCGATGAATTTAAGATGCATTCGACGCAAAAAATTAAAGCAAATGGGTGGAAGAATCATGTGCGTCGGATGCCGATTAATGTTCGACTGCGAATAACTAAAACAAATGGGGTATAAATGAACAAAGGATTTGCGTTAAAGTTCCGTACTGCGCGACACAAATCCTTGTATCCGACGATTTGCGTCGGCTCTTATAATACCCCTCATGATTGCTTTAGGGGATTTAACAAGCTACTCATTCCAATAAGATGCATCAATCTTTTAGGGAGATTATTTCCTTAGTTACTCAGCACTTAAGCGTGCTTGGCTGGGAGTAATCTTGGGATGGGTGACCTCTTGGGAAGTTTCTCAGGGTATGCATGAGTGATGACAAACTGCGCCGGAAGAACTTGTGTTAGTTATTGAGGACGGTTGTTGGCCCTGTATGCGCATTGGTGATAGGCTGTCGTACCCCGGTCAAAAATAATTCCTGCAAAACCTTCTAACAATATAGTAGGGTAAGTAGAGTCGAATCCACAGAGAGATGGTCGTTTTAATCTAGCTTCTAAAGTATTGGAAAACTAAACAAGATCAGAAATATCATAATTAAGGTTCTAAAGTAATAAAATACGAAAGTCATACTAAAAGGATTAGGGTAATGGTTCACCATGTTCATATATATAATCTATCAAAATATCATTAATAGTTCAGTTAATCAGATATCTAGAGCACAGGTTAATCCTACGGTTGGGTCTTAACGCTCTCAAATCAACGTATGCAATACGGTCGCTAACATAATCAGATTTACTAATTGTAGGTAGACCGGGGTATAGGTCGGGCCTGTTCACGGGCTCGACCCGCGGGCTTGGGGAAATGGCTGGGCGGGCCCGAGCCCATGAGTGGCAGGATTGAAATTCTAGATTTTGTCCACGGGCCCGCAGGCAGGGCTCGTGCCTCCTGCGGGCCTGGCCTGTATTTTATGTTTTTTTTTTGGATTCTTGGCAGTTTTAGGCTAAAATACAAAGGAAAGGGGCGTTCGGCCAGCGGGCATATGCGGGCTCGTGTCAGTACGGGCCTGAAATAAAATTTCTTGACCGTGACAAGCCTACGTAGCGGACAACGGGCCGGGCCCGGCCCATGCCCACCTCTAATTGTAGGTAAGCCTCTAAGGAGTACTATCTCTCGATCTATGACTCAATATTAGTAATATTTAATCAGACAATTGATCATATTACAAGATTAACAATAAAAGCACTAGTCAATTAGAAAAATCAATAACTAATCAGACCATCAATACATATTAATCAAAATTCATAGCATATAAACACGGATTTCCAAACCCTAGAAAATAAGACTACTCAATCACGAAATAAATAATAAAATCTAAATCTACGAAGGAAAATATAAGTAAGGAAATCAATGAAAGAAACTTAATTGAAATCATGAATTAATGAAGAACATGAAAAACTAGGGTTTACTAATAAGCTAGAGAGAAAAAGAAGAAGAGAACTAAAACTAAACCTAGAATAAAGAAAATAACGTGATAATGAGAAGGGAAAAAAAAAGTAATTCCTCATCTAATTAATACTAGGTAACCTAATATAACTAGGAAAATAAGTTACAATATAAGGAAAGTCAAATAAATCATTAGATAGACGGATTTAGGTGATCCCCCCGTACGGAAACAAATTCCAGCAGAAAAAGTTTGAACTTCCGAAACGCATAACTCCTTGACTAGCTCCTCGGGGTGTGCCACCTATCGTTGGAAATCTCTTCAAGTCTAATTTCCAAATCTTCTGGAATTATTCAATTCTCTGAAGCACTTCAAAAGTTATGGTCAGAAGAGTAGACGTGACTCCTTTTCCACATTTCTTCTAATGCTTTTCCGCTTTATTTTTGCTCAAACTCGTACTAATTATACTCCATGATGATCCTTATCATTGTAGCTTCTTCCAAATGCTCCTAATCCTCAAGTTTAACTAATTATACTCCAAATACGTTCTCAATCCCTGAAATTAATCAAAAACATGAAAACATACCGAATAGGAGCCGAATAGCATAACTTAAGAATATAATGCAATACTGAACCTAAATATGAATCTAAATGATCTAAAATGAAACCTAACTACACCTAAAAACTATATATAAATATTACTTATCAATTGGTGACGATAGACTCGACTCCGTATGGGTATTAGAGCCACCCTACTATAATGTGTTAATCGTTTGGCTAATTAATCCAAGGTTAGTCACCTAGTGGGAGAGGATTCTGGGCTATATCACCACTGAGGTAGAATATGTGATTAGTTTCTAGGCTGGGGTGACCCACAGGTCGTTATGGCCGAATATGTGGAGTCCTTAGGCGCAACGAGGGCGTTGCTGTCCTCAAGTGGGGGGTGTATGTAATACCACTCACGATTGCTATAAGGGAATTAACATGCGACTCATTCCTACAAGATGCATCTTTATTTTAAGGAGTTTATTTCCTTAGTTACTCCGCAGTTAAGCGTGCTTGGATTGCTTAGTTACAAATGGGCTCCATATGTACGTAATACCCCTCATGATTGCTTTAAAGGGATTTAACAGGCTACTCATTCCAAGAACATGCATTTTTCTTTAGGGAGCTTATTTCCTTAGTTACTCCACATTTAAGTGTGCTTGGATTACTTAGTTACAAATGGGCTCCATATGTAATACCCCTCATGATTGCTTTAAAGGGATTAATCAAGCTACTCTCTCCCAAGAAATTCCCTAATTCTTCGCAGCACTCCTCTCTCCTATCCGACCATTAATGTTAGTCTTGGTATTTATTTATTTTATATTTTTTTTTGCGGTGGTGCTTCTTCATTCCCTCACTCTGCCTCTCCTCTACATCTACTGCAGCTGCCACCTTCCGTCCTCTGCTCGTCGGTTTACCGGTGCTCCAAGCTCACCTCGTCGTGCTTGTCTTCGCTACTCCTTGAGAGCAGAGGTGTATATCATACCTTTTGTTATTCTGATTTGTTATAATATATTAATTTAACCATCATTTTTGGGATTTGTGGATTTGTTTAATTTGTCTTTATAATGTTGAATTATGAACAAACCTATATGGGGTTCGGGAAATCAAAGGAATCGTTTGGTTTTTATGATTGGGAAAGTATATAAATTGATGGATTTTTTATGAATTTATTATCTTGCTATATATAAATTATGAATTTGTAGATTGTTGTGTTAATTTCTCAATTGACATATGGACATACCTTAATTGGGTGGGGCAGGATTCTAAGGAATGGATTGGTTTGTGCTATTTAATTGCAATGTGCATCATTGGCCTATATACCCATTCAAGGCTTACTGATCATTAGGTGTAAGTCTTGAAATAGTACTCGTTTGGGACTGTATTTGAGTTTCTTATCTCACTTAGGATGTGAATGAATGTTTGGTTTTCGATTCTAAGAAAGATCTAACTCATTTCCCTAAGCTTTATCTGGGTACATATGTTGATAATTTACCTACTATCATCATCGTGTACTTGGAGAACTGTAGGGAATTGCTGCAAGATTTTTCTTAAAATTGAAAACCAAACATTCATTCATTAGTGAGACGAGAAACTCAATGATGGATTATGCTGGAGTAATAAGGACCCAATTGTTCATGACTGCAGTTGATAGGACACTTTGACAGTAAGATTTTTTGATGTGATCGAATGTGTTCTTGTTTGGTGTCTCTAGTGTATGAATATGGATCAAAACTAGATGTATGGTAATCGGCTTTCGACGACATTTCTACAAGGGGTTGATGAATTTATCAGGGTTGTTGTAGGCCATCAATTGCAGAATGAGTCAAAGTTAATCTTTTGTCCTTGTTGTGATTGCAATAAATCTAGGGGACCGGAGGATCGGAATCTGGAAATTTTTTGAAAATTCTGATGCGGTCCGATTTTAGACCTGTTGGACATATTTATAAATTAGATACATTAAAATTTAATAATCTTAATAACAATATTCCTAAAGGTAATAAATAGTAGTAGGTCTTTAACTTTCTAACTTTCTACATATTAAACTTTTTAAACATATAAACTTTTATTTTTTTTATTAAAAAATCAGAATTTCCGGTCCACCGGTCTAGACCGGAATTTTCCGGGTTTAGATCGGACAGGACCAGAAACCCGGAATCGGTGTTTTATGTGGATCGAGAACCGGACCGGAATCTTCGGTCCGGTCCAGATTTCGGTCCGACCCTGGTCTTTGCACAGCCCTAGGCATGAGGCGGGGGTGAAGGTGAAGGTGAAGGCAAATGCGAATGGGTGATTCTCTTTGATTTAGTGGTAAGTTACTTCAAGCTGCTAGCTCCCTGAACTTTGGTTTTCTGAGCATGGTTCTCTTCCTACGGACGTGAGTATGTACTAATTGGGTTTTCTAAGCTTTTAAATAGGATAAATTTATGTGAAATTGCCTATGATTCATTATGTTATGTGTTCATTATAAGATTCCATGTGTGTGGGTAGAATGTTACATATCCATAGGTTTCTTTAAGCGATTCATCAAGGTTTTGTTGTTTTTAAAGTAGTTTCTAAATTTGTGTTTATAGGAAATCTTTTCCTTAGCCACTTTTTTCTTGATAACATGCAGAGTTGAGTGGTTAGTTACTCCGTTTATCCCAAATAAGTGTTCTTTATTGACTACTCATGCGGATTAAGAAAGACAATAAACAATGTGTTGGGAACTTAGTTGATTAAATATATGGATATCTAATAGTGAATTGTAGTTAATTGAAGGGTATTGTGGCAAAATGGTAGAAAAGTCATAGGTTTGTTATATCTTGGAACAATAGTCTGACATCTCAAAATGTAAAGTAAGAACATGTATACCGACCGAGGGAAAATTTTGGTTCATCCTTTTATGTCACGTATACTTAAAATGTCTTGCTAGTTATGGTTCATGTCTCCACTGTTTTTGTACTTTTGATCTGTTATCTTTTGTATTCTCCTTATCATGTGAATTTTTCGCTGTTTGGTATGAGTATTTTGCTTGAATATGTAAGTTCTACATGAGATTATCAACTCTCTAAGCTTCAACTAGCTGTAATAATATTGAGTAGATTTATTGTGTACTTAGGTGCCTTTATAATGGTTTGTTGCATTATGAGCTTAATGAAGAGAAACTTTACTTGTGAATAGATGTGATCGTAGGTCATCTTTTGTTCATATTCAATCGTGGGCGAAATGATGATGAATGTTAACCCAAATTGGACAAGTTAGAGCTAAATGTGGTCAATTGAGTGTCAAATTAGGTCATATATAGCTTTCGGGTACTGGATTACACCAAAAGTCTCAATAGAGGTAATAAATTCTAAAAATTATTAAAAGGTAGTTGCATGCAAGTTATTCAAATTATCAACAAACCAAATATTGGTACTATATGCTAGTATGCTACCATTCTAAGGTATAAATTGTGAAACCTTAGTGATTTTGTACCTTTTCTCATCCTGAAGAAAGTATCCGATATGAGTATAGGACCTTATCTCTCGTCAGGACACAAAGGTTCTTCATTGATTTTGTCACCACCAAAATATTTTAGCGTGTATCCTGAAAGGAGCAAATAATATAATTTGTTTCGTTCTGATGAGGAAAAACAAATGAAGCCTCTTGCTACCCATGCATTTATGAACAAACTCTCTACATTCCTTTTTTTGGTGTGGCAGTCATGGCATAGACTAGTTCGTGTTACAAAGCTTACTGCACTCGGTGAGTGCTTTATGTTGTGCAAATTGGATTCTAATTCTGGAAGATGCCAATGATAATTGAACTTATTATGTCTGGTTTACATGATGTGGAAAATCATGAACAAATGTTCATGTTTTGCGGAAGTAAAGTTGAGAGAGAAAGAGAGAAAAGAATAAAGAGAGAAAGTAACAGAAGTCTTATTATTGTAAGAATGAGAATTAGAATTTTATTACAAGCTAATTGCAAATTATATGCTGCTGATATGGAAAAGCTAACTGATTAGGACAGCTAGGAATTAATTACAACAAACTAAGCTAAGCTAAGAGTTAGTTATAACAACCATAATTAACTAGGCGACGTGGCAACTATTACAATCAATACAATAACTTCAACAGGCCTCCTCAAACTAGGGAGGATGCTCAATCATGCCTACTTTGGAACTGAGCTTAATGTGTTGTGGAGAAGACAAAGCCTTCGTAAAAAGGTCAGCAATTTGATCTTGTGTAGGAATGTAGGAAAGCTCTAATAAACCTTCCATAACCTTTTATCGAATGAAATGGCAATCCAGTTCTATATGTTTAGTCCTTTCATGTAGAACTGGATTCTTGCCTATGTGTATTGCAGATTGGTTGTCACACAAGAGTTTCACTGGTTGAAAATCATCAACTTCAAACTCTTGTAAAAACCTCGACCAACCAAGTGATCTCGGTTGCGCAGCACCTGCCATAGCCCCGTATTCCGCTTCTAAACTAGACTTAGAAACAGTTGCCGCTTCTTAGACTTCCATGAAATGGGAGAGTTGCCAAGTAACATCACATAACCGTTATTCGACCTTCTTGTATCGGGGCAAGAAGCCCAATCGGAATCCGAATAAGCTTTTAGTGTTAAGCGAGGACTAGCAAAGTGAGTAGAATGCCTTGTCCAATTGTTCAAGCTAAGTACCTTAACACATGTGTTAAGGCATCAAAATGTTGATCCATTGGTTGATGCATGTACCGACTTAAAGTTTATACTTGCATATGAGAGGTCTGGTCTAGTATGAGTGAGGAAGTTCAACTTCCCTACTAGACTTCTATATAAAGCTGGATTTGAATAAAAGGTTCCAAAATCTAAAGTGAGTTTCAAATTGGCAGGAAGTGGAGAATTAGCTTATTTAGATAAATCTAAACAACTGGTAGCTAAAAGTTCTTTGATGAATTTTTTCTGTGTCAATAATTCCATGCTTGACATGACTTATCTCCATGCCTAAGAAGTAATGCAACTGACCCAAATCCTTGATACTAAAGACTTGATGCAGATGAGCTTTGAGAGCTTGAGTGGCATGATCATTATTTCCTGTTAGAATGATATCATCAACATATCTTGCAAAGCAATCAAGATGCTTGTAGAACTCTTCTTTAGAAACAAAGAGTAGTCGTTTTTAGATTGAACAAAACCTTGTTGTAATAATTCAGAGGTAAGCTTGGCAAACCATTGCATTGATGCTTGTTTTAAGCCATAAAGTGACTTCTTTAGCTTACACACAAGGTTCTGTGGATTTGGAACCCCTTCTGGCATCTTCATATATATTTCCACTGATAAATCTCCATGTAAAAAGGCATTGTTAATGTCTAATTGGAATAAATTCCAACCTTTGCTGGCAGCAAGAGCTAGGATACACCTCACTGTGGACATCTTAATGACTGGAGAAAAAGTTTCTTCAAAATCCACCCCAAACTGTTGTGTATATCCTTTGGCAACTAATCTTGCCTTAAGCCTTTCTAAGCTGCCATCAGCCTTAAGCTTAACTTTAAACACCCACTTGCATCCTAAGCTCCCATGTGCCATTTGATTCTAAGGCAACTAGTTCCTTGTTCATTACTTTAATCCACCCTGCATCTTGAGAGGCTTCCAGATAACTACTAGGTTCAGTGAGAGTAGAAGTGTGAGAAATAAGAGCCTGAAGAGAGATAGGAAGATCTTGGAATTTAACTGGTGTTGCACCAGTGAGAAGAAATACTGGGAGAAGCAACATAGTCATGTAACCAGACAGGTGGGTTGTGGTGTCTGGTAGATTGTCTAACGGGTTGAACAATAGAGGTATTAGGTGGTGTATTATGTGGTGAAGGTTATATAGTAGGAGGTGAAGAAACTGGTGGTGAATAAGGAGGAGTAAAAGAAGAAACTAATGGTGTAGTGGAATCAGATTGTGGACCAGTAGAAGAGGAAGAAAGAGATGGTGCATCAAAAACAAATGGTTCTGGTATGTCATACTCAAAACCAGAAGGAAAGCAAGTGTTTGAAGGTAAAAAAAATGGGCAATGGATGATTAGAAGAATAATGAAAAGGAAGACTTTTTCATGAAATTGAACATCTCTTGTGATGAAGATTCTTTTAGTGGCTAGGTCCATGACTTTGTAAGCTTTGTGTTCAGGAGGATAGCCAATGAATACACAAGAGATAGCTCTAGGATCAAGTTTGCTTCTATTAACTTTTGATGTTGAAGCAAAACATAAGCATCCAAACACCTTCAAATAGCTTAAATCAGGTTTATGACCATGAATATCCTCATATGGAGTACTATTTTGAATAGGAGTTAATGGCATCCTATTAATCAAATGGACTGCTATAAGCAAGCATTCACCCCATAGATTTGTAGGAACATGAGATTGAAATAATAGTGATCTTGTTGTCTCCAGAATGTGTCTATGTTTCCTCTCCACAACACCATTCTTTGTGGAGTATTGGGACAAGACCTCGATGATGTATGCCATGTTTGCGATAGATGGACATAATAGCTCCTTCACATAATTCCTTGGCATTATCTGATCCAACGCACTTAATACAAGCATTAAACTGAGTTTGAAGAAAAACAATAAAATGCTCAAGGATTTCATAAGAAAAATCCATTTATGCCTTGAAAAGTCATCTACAACTGTTAGGAACTTATTATAACCATCATGAGTACTAGTCCTATAAGGACCCCAAGTATCAATATGTAACATTTCAAAGCAAGAAGTTTTAATAGTGCTTTGAGAGAAAGAAGTCCTAGGCTGCTTAGCTTGAGGACATACTTGACAAATGGAATCACATGATTCAATACAAGGCAAACCATCAACAACATGAAGTAGTTTATAAAAAAAGGAGATGACCCAATCGAGATGCCGAGCTTCATGGCTTCATTATTAGCAATGCAAGCTGTACCGGTTGAAATAGGCTTCGTAGAACCACAAAATCATCACTGGCAAGCATATAGACTCGAGTCCAAACTTACTAAGAACCGAGGGAACTGGTCCGAGAATGACCCTAAATTGAGCATTCATCATGTGTAAACATCACATTACAGTTAAGATCTTGGCATAATTTGTGTGTACCAATCAGGCTGAAGGTAAAACCAGGCACATGAAGCACGTTTTTAAGCTCTACTCCATTTTGAAATTTCACATTTCCAATGTGTTGAACTGTAGCTTGTTTTCCATCAGCAACAGTTATAGTGTTCTGTGACTTATTGAACTTTTCATATGTATTAAAAAGATCAATATTTGAGCATATATGATTTGTTGCTCCACTGTCTATTTTCCATCTTGAATTAAAGGAAGACAGTAAACAAGTACCTGCTACATAGACTGAGGAAGATGTAGAATGCACAAGATTCTGTGCATTCTGAGGCAGATGTGTAGAACTAGATGCAATGTTGCTGTTATTGTTGCTGCTAGCAGGATCTTGAACAAGTTGCACAAGTTTGTGGTATTGTTCAGCAGTGAGTTGGGCAGGTTCAGTTGTTGTACCATATGAATTTGTGTCATCTTCATCATCATCTCCATAAACAATAGCAGCAATCCTTTTTCCTTTGCCACCTTTAAAAGAAAAAGGATGGCCATGGACTTTGTAACATCTGTCTATAGTATGCCCACTCATCTTGCAATGTTCACAGTAGAAATTTCTCCTTGCACCATTATAGCCTCCTCTATTAAAATTTTGATTCCTATTCCAAGAACCATAATTAGGAGGTTTATACACAGCAACTTTAGAATCAAACTTTCTGTCTTCAGACACAAATGCCATAGCATGATTGTCTCCAGGAGAAACAGTGCTTCTTTGTTTTTCCTTCCTGAACTAATAATCTGTATGCCATAGACACATTTGGCAAGGGCTACATCATCAGAATATTTGTTCTCACATTTCCATATTTAGTGTCCACCTTCATTAACAATTGAATCAACTTTTCTTCTTGTTGCTGCTGAAGAATTTGTTGTGTAATATTACATGTACAGACATGAACAAGTTTTATACCACTGAGTTGATCCCACAAGGCCTTAATTTCAGTAAAAAACTCTGCAATAGCAATAGTATTGCCTAGAGATAGCTCATGTAATGTCTGTTGTATAGAAAACCGCTGTGCTCCAGAAGTCAATGAGTATCTTTCCTCAAGATCTTTCCATATTTCTCGAGCACTAGTGAAATAAATGACACTTCTAGCAATTGTAGTATCAAGAGAATGCAAAATATATGATGTAACCATAGCATTACACCTCTCCCAAGCAGCATAAGCAGGATCATTTTCAGAAGGTTTAGTAAGTGATCCATCAATGAATGATAACTTGTTTTTACAAGCTAAAGCAATGATGATTCCTCTCTTCCATTCACAAAAATTTTCTCCATTAAACTTCACATAAACAAGTGAATTTGCTGGATTCTCAGATGGAAGTATGAAGTAAACACTAGCAAGATTTTGTGTCAGTGGAAGATTTGAATTATTTATAGATGAATTGTTTGAGTTAGAAGAATTTGAGGTGTATTCAGTATTTTGAGGCATTTTAACAGAAGAATTTCAACAAGAAGAATCAATCAAGAAGAATCAGTTGATTATATCAAGAAATCAACCAAATGTAACCAGAAATCAAGAAATTGAATCAATCAATCAAAATCTAAAATGATTCAATCAAAAACATGAAGAAAAGTGATTGAATCAAGAAATTAAAGAGAAATGATTAAGATGAATCAAACTTCACAATATCAAAAGAAAATTCCAGAATTCAACACCAAACCTCAAGATTCAACTAAAAAATTGAATCGAAAAACTGTAATCAAACTTCAATTGAGGAAACGTAGATGAAGATCGAACAAAAATCAGCAACAATTGAGCTTCTTAAGCTCTGACACCATGTGGAAAATCATGAACAAATGTTCATGTTTCGCGGAAGTAAAGTTGAGAGAGAAAGAGAGAAAAGAATAAAGTGAAAAAGTAACATAAATCTTATTATTGTAAGAATGAGAATTAGAATTTTATTACAAGCTAATTGCAACTTATATACTGCTGATCTAGAAAAGCTAATTGATTAGGACAACTAGGAATTAATTACAACAAACTAAGCTAAGCTAAGAGTTAATTATAACAACCATAACTAACTAGCCGCGTGGCAACTATTACAATCAATACAATAACTTCAGCACATGAATTTTAGACTATTTGTTAAGGTATTACAGTTCTTTGAGGTATGTGGCTATAAAACTTGTTGCTGCTCTTTTCAGCTCTCCTTTCTAATCCTTGTTTTTCTTTGCGAATCCAGTTTGGTATAATACCTTGTACATTAATGGCTTATTTCCTTTTGTGAGAGCTAACGTTTTGCTTTCTGTAATTGCAAGAGGGTGCACAAGAGAGTTTCTTACAGCTATGGAAGGATAGCTGCAGCCTGAAACATTGGCGTAAATTCCTATATAATGTGGATACTGGATACCTATGTAGTTAATGTAGGGTTCTGCTCGTGATCATTTGTAAAGGCTTCTCTGATAGTTTGATCCCGATACCAAATTACTAATGAATATTCAGCTTTAGGTTTTGTTACTTCTCTGACTAATCCATAAGAATCTGCTGATGAAGGTAATTCATTAGGTTTGTGATTGTTGGCTTCCATTACCGCTGCTTGGCCGCTAAATATAACCCAAATACGGGCATGTAAATCTTGAGGCGGCATTAAAGAACTCAATTTCAAACTGTGATAATGGAAAACCTCATCCCGCGCATAGACTCCGCGCTCCACGCACGGGTTCGCGCGACACGCACTGACGTTAAGCCCCACGCACGGTCTATAGTATTCAATTTTTATAATTCTTTTCTATGTATCCCCAGTTGTACATCCCCGAATATACAAAATCCTTGCTCCGCCATTACCTTCATCTATTCTGAAGTCTGGCTAGCGAGAAATAAAAAATTGTTCAAAGGCATCACCCTCAATCTTCTGTGTTAATTTAAAAAGACACATGCAATGCATGTAAATTTTTGTCCTCTAAGATTACTTGCAAAATCAATAACCCCCCCGGTCGTCCCAAGTGTTCTCAGCGCGTTGGATTCTCAAATCTTGGTTTGTTCACGTGGATGCATCATTTGTATTTTGTAGACCCCCTCCAATGAGTCCAACCAGTAGGTGTGACAGCTTGTCTTAGAATTGAGTAAGGTGTTAGGATTATGGGATGTCACAACGTCATTTATGCTACATATGTACTCATGGTGAAACTCTTGGGCATATCATTGAAGGGCTGGTGCTGGCACGGAGGGAATTCATCACTAACATGGTCATAGCTTTGGACTGTCAAATGGCAATCAATTGGATTACCCAGAACATTATCAATCATGAAAAATGCAGGGAGCTTAAGCAGGAATTCATGGAAGTAATGTTTGTAATCCGTGAGGCATGAGGAGAATCAAGTTGTGAACCTTCTAGTAAAGGATAGTAGGAAGCTAAGTGAGAATGAGAATGAGAATGTGAATGTTGTTAGGGACATCCCCATCCCCCCTAATCATTGTAATAAGTAATAACATTCTGGATATGGATTGTATTAGACTTTTCAAGCCATAAGTCTTATTAATCAAATCCTGTTTTAGAACTTTTTGTTGGGAAAGACCTATTAAAATAGCTATTTTGTTAGGAAAGACATAATAAAAACTTTTTTGTTGAAAAAGACCTATTATAATACTTCTCTTTGTTACTTGAGACCACCTCAATGTTTTTTTGTCAAAAAGTCACAACATAAACTTTCATATTACAAGTTTCCTTTGAATTAGATTGAAGGATTTTGATAGAAGTGGCTCAGGAATCACCCTTGTTGATGTGAGCGCAGCTGACGGGGCTCTAAATTAGTTTCTTAATTCTTATGTTCCAGCTATACATCGAATATTGAATACTAAAAAGGGTGAGTGTTGATCTTAAATTTAAGTACTTTTCACTAGCCTTGACGAATCTTGGAGGCTTGAGTTTTAGATTATCGAGACAACTTGTGTCACAAGGAACTCCTGGGAGCTTTACTGACAACATCAACATCAAAAAAGCAATATTCACCTATTACTCATTATCTGAATATGGGAGATGAAAGTAGAGTATAAGAACTTTCCAACTAATGGTAAAAATATGAAAGATATTGTTGTCGGCCACATGTGCAGTCTAGCAGAGAAACGAGGAAATTATGACCATTTAAAGTTCAATATTCCAAGCTCCACTATTTCACATACCAAGCCTGCCTCAACTTTTTCCTTCACTCATTGATGGTGAGTCAATGGTGCCCATACTACGTGACGGAATCCATATTCTTTCTCCTTCATTTCATAATAATTTCAAACATCAAAGTCATATAAGGACAAAGTTTAGTAGCACAATAAGCATTAAAGTGAATTTTGTCTTCCCTCTCCCCTACAATGGTGGTTTAATAAACTGATTTGGTTTAAAATTTTCAGAAGTTTTGGTTCCGTTTGCCATTAATTTTGAAGGCAAAAAACCAAACAACAAATCTTAATATGAATAGAAATATTATTCTTATCACCACAACTATAACGTGGCATTAAAACTTCTCAACTTTTGTTTGTACTTTGTATATATTTTAGAACTCCAATAAGACAATCCTTATGCCACACGGCAAAACTTTTCCACAATTGGGTCCTGTGAGAAGGTAATGCCTTGCTTTCTCATTAAACATAATTAGGTATATATACAAGTGTTAACCCTATGGGTATTAAGGTAATTACAAACTAATTACAAACAATATATAGTAACATATAATTATACAATATCTATCACACCCTCGCAGTCGAAGCGGGAGGAGCTCGGACGCTTAGACTGTCCCGAAAAGCATCAAAAAGTACGCGCGGAAGACCTTTAGTGAAAATATCAGCAATCTGATAACGGGACAGAACATGAAGAACATGCACTTCTCCGCGTTTCACTTTTTCGCGTACGAAGTGAATATCCATCTCGATATGTTTAGTGCGTTGATGTTGAACAGGATTGCCAGAAAGATATATCGCACTAACATTATCGCAATAAACCAAAGTTGCTTTAGTGATAGGATGATGAAGCTCAAGCAACAAATTACGCACACAACAAGACTCAGAGACAACATTAGCTACTCCTCTGTATTCGGCTTCAGTACTATATTTGGACAAATTGGGTTGTCTCTTTGATGACCAGGAGATCAAGTTGTCACCAAGAAATACACAATAACCAGAAGTGCTATGGCGAGTGTCTGCCAGTCGGTGTCAGTGTAGGAGACAATGGAGGTAACCGAGGACTTATAAAGTTGGAGACCAAAATGAAGAGTCCCCTGGAGATATCGCAGGATGCGTTTCAAAGCTTCCATGTGTTCAATTTTGGGATCGTGCATAAACAAACAAATCTATTGAACGGCATAAGAAATGTCTGTTCTAGTAAACGTTAAATATTGTAACGCACCTGCAAGGCTACGAAATGTAGTGGGATCATCATATGGAAGACCGGAAGCAACACTCAATTTGCCTTTCGTGTCAATCGAAGTAGGCAAGGCTTACAGTTAGCCATGCCAGCTCTATCAAGAATATCAGCAACATGCTATTTTTGGGACAAGAACATACCACCAGCATTGCGGGACACAACAATCCCAAGAAAATAGCTGAGAGGACCCCAAGTCTTTCATGGTAAATTCAGAACTCAAACTAGACATGATGGAACGTCTCAGAGAATCAGAAGAAGCTATCAAGATGATATCATCAACATATAACAGCAAATATGCAATGTGGAAACCATTCCTGTAAATGAATAATGAGTTGTCGGATCGACTATGTGTGAAGCCAAGAGTAGCCACAAAATCTGCAAATCGCTGATACTAAGCACGAGAGGCCTGTTTGGGGCCATACAGGGACTTGCGGAGCAGACAGACATTATCAGGATGGTTGGGGTCCCCAAACCCCAAAGGTTGGTGCATATAGACAGTTTCATTCAAATTACCATGCAAGAATGCATTTTTAACATCAAGTTGATGAAGGGGTCATGATTTGGATAGAGCAATACTGAGAACAAGCCGGATGGTAGCAGACTTAAACACAGGGCTGAAAGTCTCATCATAATCGACACCCTCCTGTTGAGAGCGGCCATCACTTACAAGATGAGCCTTATATCTCTCAAAAGAGCCGTCAGATTTCATTTTATGCCGAAAAATCCACAAAGACCGAATAATATTGACATTGCAAGGACGGAGAACCAAATCCCAAGTCTTATTTTCGATCAGAGCATTGAATTCATCTTGCATAGCATTTTTCCAATTTGGGTCATTAAAGGGCGTCCACAGGTCTTCTAGGTGTAGGAGATAGTGGAGGTACTTAAGGCCGTGTTTTGGTATTTTGGATTTGGCTTGAAGATGTCGTGTTGACTTCTTGTTGTCACACAGGTTTGGGCGGCAGTTTGAGGAAGTAAAGTGGGTTGCACCTGGCAAGGGAACAAATGGGCCAGGAGAGGAGGAAAGTGGGTTGTTATAAGGGGAGAGCAATTGGGTGGGCTGCTGCAAACGCAAGCTGCCAGGGGCTTGGTTAGGAGGGCCCTGGTCTGGCATAGGGCTTGGGTTTTGAGTAGACATAGGTGGGAGGTTTGGGTGTGGAGCGGTTTGGGCCTGAATTTCAGTGGGAGCAAGGGCCACTGCTTCACTCTTTGCAATGTCATGCATGAGGTGAAGTCGAAGAGGGCAGCTAAGGCCATCATCCAAAAAATCATAGGAGGTAGGGGAAGGAGTATGAAGTGTGGAGAAGGGGAAAGTAGATTTATCAAACCAAACATGTTTGGTGATGAGAATTTTACGACTCGATAAATCATAACATTTTTACCCACGATGATCAGGAGGATAACCAAGGAACACACAAGGAGTAGATCGTGATTGGAGCTTATGAATGGTAGTGGATTGGAAAAGAGGGAAACTTAGGCAACCAAAGACACGAAGATGAGAATATGTGGAATTCTTTTGGTAAAGAATATAGGTGGGAGATTTGTAGGCAAGAAGCTTAGAGGGTAAAATATTAATGAGATATGTGGCCGCTTCCAAAGCATGATGCCAAACAGAGGGAGGAAGAGAAGCATGGGTAAGCAACGTGCGCACAATGTTGTTGATGGATTGGATTTTACGCTCTGCTTTGCCATTTTGAGGAGAGGTGAAGGGGCAAGAGAAACGGAAAACCATGCCATGTTGGTTACCAAATGAACGATAAGAATTATTGTCATATTCTCGACCATTATCACATTGAAAAGCTTTTATTTCCCTTTCAAATTGAGTTTGAATTAAGGTACAGAAAGACAAGAAAGCTTTATAGACTTGGGATTTGTGGGAAAGGGGATATGTCCACAAGATATTAGTGTAATTATCGAGAAATAAAACATAGTAACGATGACCATTGGAACTAAGGACAGGAGAGGTCCATAAATCACTGTGCACAAGATCAAAAGGCATAGTAGTAAAAGATTGAGAATCAATAAATGAGGTTTTATTAATTTGCCAAAAGAACAAGAATGACAGACATCTCGCTTTTGATTACAAACAATAGAACTACTACTACGCAAATTATTTAGAATTGCATCTCCCGGATGAGCTAGACGGTAGGGATGGCAATGGATCGGAGATGGGTCGGGTGGAGTTCCATCCGCCCCATCATCCGCGACCCAAAACTCCATCCACACCATCCATCACCTGCCAAAAATTTCACCCATATCCACTCCACCCATCCTCCGCGGGTGGAGCGGGTGGAAAACGGGTGATACTAGGAACAAAACTATTTTTTAGACTTAACAACTTTAAAGAAATTAATATATGAAAAATTAATCATAGTCTCATAGATTAACAATAAAGTGACAAAATGTCAATCTTATTACACACCAAAAAGTAATTATAAGTATTTTTTTATCCCTTAAAAAAATTATTTTTTTAATTACCTTAAATGACACGTGGCAGTAAAAAAACAAATTTCTTTCTTTATATATATATATATATATATATATATATATATATATATATGGATGGAGCGGGTGATGTGGCTGGTGTTGGGTCCAAAAAATATCATCCATATCCGACCTGACCCACCACCCGATCCATCCATCACCAGCCCATCACCGATATATAAATATATATATATATATATATGTGTGTGTGTGTGTGTGTGTGTGTGTGTGGATGGATGGATGAAGCGGGTGATGGATCCAAAAAACATCACCCATATTCGACCCGACCCATCTCCCGATCCATCCATCACCCGCCCGTCACCCGTTTCACCGCGGGTGATCACCCATTTATTTGGGGCGGGTGGGTGGATAATCCACTCACCCATGGATAGTTGCCATCTCTACTAGACAGGAGTGCCACACCCTAGAAGACAAAGCTGCAAAAGCGGACGGAAGAGATGATGAATTGAGACTAGAGTTGATATAGTTCCCCCGAACTCTCACACCTCATTATACGGATCCCCGTCTGCAAATCCTTCACAAAAAACCCAAAATGATCAAATTCAACAGAGAACATATTATCAGCAGTGAATTTGAGAATATAAATGAGGTTTTTAATAATTTTAGGAACATGAAGGACATTATGTAAGTATAGGGGAGGGTTGGTGGTAGGGATAGGTTTGGTGCCATAACCACAAACTGGAATCATGCTACCATTGCCAACAATAATCGAATTATGTTTATCATTGCTCAAATGAAAATAAGACGAGAGATTACCTTGACAATTGGTCATATGAGATGTGGCACCGGTATCCATGTAAAAATTATCATCAGGAGCTACGGAGAGCGTGTGCATAGCTTGAGGAGTTGAGGAATATTCGTTGGAACATATCCATAAGAGGGAGGAGGAGCCGCAACATAGTAGGATTGTGAGAGGGCCGCGAACCAAGCACACCAGGGGGTAGATGAGGGGTCGCCCGGGAGCCTTAGATACCTCTTTGTCACGGCCAACCACTAGCAGCGGGGTAAGGGCGGGGGGAGTAGACCACGGCTGTGGGGTCCAACCACCCCAAGGAGGGTAGAATCAAGGTTGCTGCTGCCCAGTTTGTTGCTGCCCCTACTGACGGGACCCC
Source organism: Beta lomatogona (assembly GCA_947646795.1). NCBI lineage: Eukaryota > Viridiplantae > Streptophyta > Magnoliopsida > Caryophyllales > Amaranthaceae > Beta > Beta lomatogona. The sequence continues at coordinate 662,867 of CANSNZ010000933.1, forward strand.
TTACCACCATCATGGCGGTTGTTTCCTTCACCACGGTTGTTGGAGCGGTTTTGACCACCACGACCGTGGTTGTTTTTGTGATGATTTTTATTGCATGAGGAGTGCCGAGTGTTGTGAGAAGGTGGAGGAGGGTTGTGGGTGGCATTGGAGTCCGAAGAAGTCTGACCAAGAAGAGTCGTGTCAGCGGCAAGAACAATATCCTCGTTGGATGTAGCTTCAAGTTCGAGCATGGAGCGAGCTTCATCAAAGGAGGGCAGCGGTTTACGGTACTGGATAGTTGATTTAAAATATTTATATTCATCCGTGAGGCCACGAAGGAGATGAAGAACCATATGAGCATCGATTCTGAGGTTGGCCGACGTTCGAAGTTTATCAGGTGAGAACCTTAATCTGTGTCCAATATTCCTTAACACTAGAGAAATTGCTAAGGTGAGTAGTGGTAAATTGAGCTTCCAGTTGACAAGCCCAAGCCGTTTTGTTGTCAAGAAATAAGTTTTCAATGCGCGACCACGCCTTCGGCTGCGGTATCACCGGAGTTGATGATGGTATTGAGGAGGTCAGTTGCAATTGTTCCATAAATCCATTGACGAACAATATCGTCAAGACGCTGCCATGAAGCTTTCTTGGCATCCGTAAGTGAAGGCGATTTTGCGGAAGATTCAGAGGAAGGAGGCTCGATGTGCTCTAGAACGAGATTGGCTCGACAATGGAGTTTGAAGAGCGTGGCCCAATTAGAATAATTGGTGCCTTCATAGTTAAGCGCAAGAGGAATGGCCAATTTGATACTGGCGACGGTAGTGGCGGGATGCAGTTTGTCAGCCATGGCAGTCGACAGAGAAGACGGCAGAGAGGAGGAGAAGAGAAGAAGGTGGGCGGTAGGATGGAGAAACCTAATCTGATACCATGTGAGAATGTAATGCCTTGCTTTCTCATTAAACATAATTAGGTATATATACAAGTGTTAACCCTATGGGTATTAAGGTAATTACAAACTAATTACAAACAATATATAGTAACATATAATTATACAATATCTATCACAACCTCACATCTTCTAGCTCTCCAAATTCTTTCTCAAAAAGTCTTAAGCTAAGGCCAAATTTAATACTTCCTCCGTTCTTTTTTAATTGCAACATTTCTCTTATTTGGAAGTTTCATATTAATTGCAATATTTTCTTATTTGGTAATATTTTCTCTCTATCTCTCCAATCACATGACTCCCACTTTTTATATATCTCTCTCCTCTTCACATGGGATTATTAAAAAATGTGCCAATAGGATATGTTATAATAAAATAGAAAGGAGGAAGTACCACTTCCAGTTGTTTCACCTGATAATCTTAATTTAAAAAGAGGCATCCTAGGCAAGAGGCAAGAGTAGGCACCTGAATAAACTCAACAAAAAGTTACACATGATGACACAGGACACACACGCACCCCCCTGCACTAGCTGGTTTTTGCAACACATTTCTCTCCTCTTTTTGGAATCAAAAGTGTGCTCTCTTGGATCTCCATTTCCTTTGGGAGTTTCAACTGTAGCTTTCTCAAGATGGAAAGTGAAGTTCTCGTTGTCCACTATTATTTATTTTTGAAGTAGTATATCTCCCTTGAGGTGACAAGCATGATTTATGGAGCCATTGAAACTGAAGTCTTCAGTTATTACTTCCCGTCTTATCAACGAAGTGTGAAATTTGCTTTATTTATGGTCCAATTTCAAAAACTCCGACAACAACTTTTTACTACTATACCTAAAAAATATTCAAGTGAGATCTAATTTTCTTTATCCATGTATACTTTCAAGTATCACCTTCTTATCATTTTTATTGATAAGTATGTAATTAAGATATTAGTGGTGAAAAGTGTGCATAGGAGACTAAGGAAAAGCAAGTGTCACACTTTAGAAGCAGAGGTGATACAATTTAATGTGTGTATCAATTTGTTGACTTCCATTGCTTTAAAACAATCTTCCCCCCACCCCCTTCTTCTACATTGTAGCCTTGTAGGTATCCTCATTCATCCCTGCTGCTTTTTTTTCCTTTCTTCCTAGGCATTTATATTATTAATGTGTCAAATATTCTTTTGCCTAGGCACTTTTACCGAAACAATGATACCACAATAACAAAAAAAAATTGTGACGTCATGCCTCACCTACTAGGCCCATGCGCCTTTGCCTTGAGCAGTTGAGCCTCATGCTTTTGAAAAGTAAGTTGATGACTTATTTCAAATATGCGATTGGGGTTCTGGTTGCTACTTATGTCTGTGTTTCCCTCTCCCCTACTCCTCAAGATCCACGTGATTCTGTCAATAAGAGCCACATCATCATACTTAAGCGACTCGAGCAAGACTATCTGCCAAGTGAACCTAGAACTCTTAGTGACATTCACAATATATCATAACGATATTGAGTCTGTCAAACCAATATATCTCTATGATTTTAACTTCCAAAATGTTTGGTGGTCGTAAGGGCTTTCAAGGGGTGGTATTTCTCTAGGTAGTGTAAACATGTTTTTTACGTATCAAGTTAGTTGGAATTCCAGGATCACATTCTTCCTTATAAGTTGAGGAACGTCGGTATCAGCTTATTCATCGAAAACAACTACATGATCCTTCCAACAACTATATGAACCTTCCAATAAATGACAAAAGCATGTCTTACGGATGTTACCACAAATAAATAAGAGTTTTTTGTCAGATTCAACCTTTAAAAACCACTTTTTTGCGAAAACACCCTTTTAAAAGTTTTTTTGCAACTTACAACCTAAAACCAAATTTTTTGCGAAATGAAACATAAAACCAATTTTTTTTTCGAAATGAAACCTTTTTTGGAATTCTGTCATCGACCGTTAAATTTTGTGCGTTGACCGTCAGTTGCACCATTCAATCTCTCTCCTCACTCCATCTCCCACCCTGAACACCAACCCCAGCCACCACTCTCCTTCATCCTCCTTGCAACCACCACGCAAACCACCAATCTCCTTCCCCCTTTTCCCGAAATCACCACCCCCACCACCACAACCTCCACTCTCCTTCCCCCCTTTCCCGAAATCACCACCCCCACCACCCCAACCTCCACTTTCCTTCTCATCGACGGATCTGAGCGCCCCCCCTCGTTTTCTCTGTCAGATGAGTGAATCCATTTCTGGGCTGCCAAAATCCGACGGGGGTGGGGGTTATTCAAAACGGTTTTCTCCGAGACAAAATCGAGGGGATGAAAAGGAGAAGTTGATGAAAAGCGCAGGAGAGAGAAGAGGATGAAGAGGAGAGAGAGAGGGGATGAAAACCGACGGGGTTAAGGGGAGGGGGTTTCGGCGGGGTAGTGGGGGTTTCGCCGGGTTGGGGTGGTGATTTCGAGAAAGGGGGAAGGAGAGTGGTGGTTTGCGTGGTGGTTGCAAGGAGGATGAAGGAGAGTGGTGGCTGGGGTTGGGGTTCAGGGAAGCAAATGGGGTGAGGAGAGAGATTGGAGGGTGCAACTAACGGTCAACGCACAAAATTTAACGGTCAATGATGGAATTCCAGAAAAGGCTTCATTTCGCAAAAAAAAATTGGTTTTAGTTTTCATCTCGCAAAAAAGTTTCATAAAAGGTTGTAAGTTGCAAAAAAAAACTTTTAAAAGGTTCTTTTTCGCAAAAAAGTGGTTTTAAAAGGTTGTTTCTGACAAAAAACTCAATAAATAATTACAGACGAAAGTAAATTGCATGGGTAAGTAATATTAACTTACAAAAAGCAAGATGCAGAATCAATAATATCTTTATCAAAACAAAGATAATAAGACATGGCAAGGCAAACCTGCAACAGTGCTTGCAGCTTGTTTTCAACTCCTGAAAGCCTTATGAAACCATGACGAGCAGATGCGACCTTTTTATGTAGCATTGAAGTGCGCAAATGTATAATGCCTTGGAACTCCTCATCAATGTGCATTTGAACAGCATGTAGTTCAAGAGCTTAGTTATTAACAATGAACCAATATGAGAAAGAAAATTGTAAAACCTATCTATAACTAGTTTATCCTCAAATTCAAGAATATAAGATTAGGCTATAAAACTAACCACCACAATAGTGATTTTCTTAAAGCAAACACCCATAAAAAAAGTCAACAATGGAACTTCCAACTGAGCCTGGAACTTGTCTTATTCAACTGACAGTGTATCAGGGCATACCTTGGTCATTGTTGTCGCAACCAAGATAGTTTGGAACACAGGGTCATTAGTTTTAGAAGCACGGTTCTTGAGTAGGCTAAGAAATTTACGAACATCAGGACCAAAGCCACGATCAAACATGGTGTCTGCCTCCTCCAATACCTGACATATTTAATTAGGGTCCATGTTACAAGCTAGTCAAACTCGAGGAAGTTAAACTTCAACAAGATAAAATTAGAAGAATTCTCACTATGTATTTGATATCACCATAAACCATATTCTCATTCTCGATATGTTGTAGAATCCTCCCCGGTGTTCCAACTATTATATCTATGGGGAGATTAAGTGAGTCCTCTTGAGGTGGTAGCCGTCTAGCGGACCACCACCACTTATCATAGTAGATCTGAACTGCATGATGACTGATGGACTTTGCCACAAGAAATATATGTAACACCAATCCAAAGTCCAGAATAGAAAGTCAAATTTCATAGCAACAGACATCTCAATCAAAATTCAGGATTACTGATAATTTGAATTCTGAATGTAAGATAATGATTACCTGTTCCGAGAGCTCCCTAGATGGGGCAAAGGACAACAGCTCGTGGACACCTAGGCTTTATTAGAATGCCCGAGTTATCTTCATCCCCCCTCAAAAGTTATTAAGTCGGTAGAATACATAATCCAGAGTAGGAGCATTGAATTCATCAACCAAGTGCTAGTTTAGCTCATAAATAATAGTAGCAAAATACACCAGCATTGGTGGAAGATAATGCCACACCTTGCAAGCACAAAAGACTGCTAAACTATTGTAACCACGCTCTGCAAAACAAAACAAAACAAAAGAATAACAAATTGCAGAGCTCTAGTGGACTCAATGGGTATCTCTACAAAGCATAAAGAGTAGTCCATCTCAATACCACACTACTTCCCTCCATAAAAGTTGGAATACCAACACACTAAATTTCAGCAGGAACTAATATATCCATTTTTTCCAAAGCACCAATAACCTCTTCACTCAAACCCAACTCCCCCAATATTTGAAACCAAATTATTTGGACCACCCTTTTTATTTGATCTTTATTAGCACTTTCTACAATTTCCCATTATTAACCAATTTTGAAGATGATTCAGAAGGGGGGTTTCCTGGATTCACTATGACAATCTTTAAGCCGGAGTAATTTGCAAACTACATCATAAGTAACAAACTGAATATAAAAATCTTTAAGCAGGAGTAATCTGCAAATCACAACAAACGCCCGCGGGCCGAATGTCCATTTTCTTTGTTTTTTAGTCTAAAATTGCCAAAAAAAAACAACATAAAACACGTGTCAGGCCCGCGGGAGGCACAAGCCCGGCCCGCATGCCAGTGGGCGTGGGCCGAGGACAAAATCTCAAAAATATCAGGCCCTACATGGCACGAGCCGCCATTCACGGGTCCGGCCCGTCGGTGCCCAAAGCCCGCAGGCCAAGCCAGTAAACAAGCCCGGCCCGGCCAGGGGCGGAGACAGGATTTTCAATCAGGGGTAGCATAAAAAAAGTACACATTAGCTGTTCATAAATCATAATACTTAAATATAACTCACGTTAAACACTTATAACCCTTTTTTTTAAAATATGGTGTGATATTATTATAGGAAATTATTTCCATGACTTGAATTCGGTCCATTTACATCTTTAATGCCTTAGATTTAACGTTTTTTTTCAATTGTACTTGGATGTTTGAGCTACTCGAAAAGGGTTATTTGGTGCTAATTATTCTCTAGTCATACCAATTATATAAATTTTTATATTAATTCATAAGTTGTGTTCGATTGGTATAGAAAGTGGTGGAATTTACTGATGGTAAGGAAATGTGCTCTTATGTTACTAACTTCAATAAATTATCAAATTTTCAAAACACTTACTAGTATTATTTAGATACATTAATAATTAAAATTGTGTATTGACAAATATGAAAAGTTTTTTATTAGTAGAAAGAGGGAGTTTTACATATTTCAACAACTTTATGTAAGAGGACAATATTTGGTGTAATATGCTACTTAGAATTTACAAGTGTGTTTGAGACTTTGATGAAGATGGGAAAGATATGAGGAAAAAAAAAAGTGAAGAAGGGAGGGAAAAAAAGATGAAAAAGGGGGAAAAAAAGATGAAAAAGGGGGAAAAAAAGAAACAAAAAAAATAACAACAAAAACTAACATGGTAGCTAAGAGGGAATCGAACTTGGGCGGTGGGAATTTCATTAAAAGACATTCAACCACTCCAACGCGCGACGTCATCAGTGTACATAACTAGTTGTTTGTTAGTTACTCGGTCGTACGATAAACTATTGCACACCTGTCTCATACAAGAATTTTTTTTAAGGAAGATGAGATTGGTGTCTTTTGAGTTTTGACTGAGATTAGAGATGTTATGTTATATCGAGTTTGTCTATTCCTCTAATTATGATGCAATAGGTATTTTGTGCACCGGATGCACAATAAACTTATTATCTGACTAGTTCACTTTTTAAGTCAAAACGAGTCAATTTTTAAGTTAAAAGGGATTACTTTTGAACTAATTGTAACTTTTAACCTTATCCATTTTTATATCTAGAAAACTTATGTATACTTTTATCGAATTAGAAAGAAAGAACATAGTTTATGTGAGTTGATACAATTATCCACTTAGAAATTTAAAAAAATATAATTGGCAATAATTAACAAAATTAAAGGAAAAAATCAAAATAGTATATTATCTGTATGATATTTGTTGACATGACACTAATCAATAAGAACAATTATTACTTGTGTATACTGTAATTGAATTGGGAATCCTGAAATTTTGCCTTTCTTTTTACTTTTATTATATGTTGTGAAAGTGACAAATCACTCCTAAACTTCTGGCAATTGTGCAAGTTGACCCCTTAAATTTTCATTGAAGCGAATCTGCCCCAACAAAAATTGATCGGTAACAATCTATGAAAGGTGAGGAAAATTTAAGTAGCCTTTCTTGTTGGGATCATACTTACTTTATCATCTTGTACAGTTTTATCCAGATATACAACGATTGATACTAACCTAAACTTGATGATAGTTTGAGCAAAAACCCTTGTCCAATCACGCAATCCGGTTTGCACGGCTGGAACTCAAACGAAACTCCAAATGGCCAAAACTTACATGATCATATTTTTCCCAAATCAAGTTGACCATATCCAACTTGAAGTCGAAACCAAGTGAAGTAACAAACAAATATGACACTCCAAAGTGTATATGTGACCTTCAATTTAGCGGATGTTATAGCTAAGTATTGTAGGAGTAACTTAGAATGCATAATAGCTAGGAATATATATACTTCCTCCATAACAAAAAGAATGCAACAATTGGATATTTTATACCTCACAAATAATACCCAACTGTTGCATTCTTTTTGTTACGGAGGAAGTGTACAGTCTTTAGACAGAAACTCGTTTCAATCTAACACGAGAAATGCATATACCACTTACAGCATTAACAGTTAACACCAAAGAGGCTAAAGAAAAAGTCTCCACAAAGTTTTTCGACTGAGCCGGTTATGCCTTTAAGGAAATGGCCTCAGAGTTCACCACAATCATATCTTGTGTGATTCAACGGATCTCAAAAAAGAACAGTTATGATTATGATGCACAGGAATCGCAACAGCAATGAGGGAACTTCTACCAACAATAAACATCTAAGGTAAGTAAGGGTTGATAAGAGCACTACTCGTCGCCTTCTTTCCTTTAAATATTCATCCAAAGCTTCCTTAGCCAACTGCGTTGACAAATTCCCGTTGAGATCAGCATTACTTATCTTCTTTGCTAAGCATCTAGCAAGAACAACTGCATCTTCTAAAGCTGCAGACCCACCCTGCCCAAGGAAAGGACCCATAACATGCCAAGCATCCCTGGGCCATCAGAATAGTTTCTCTACAGAAGTTTCCAGAAAGCAAATTCCATGGAGCGCGGTATCTCAATCTTGTGAGTGACAAAGAGCTCAAGTCACTGTTTTCTATCATATCCATGAAGAGAATGAATGAGATGAGAAGAGGTTGTAGAATGCATAATGTGAATGAGCCACCGCAGAAAATAGCTTTCATGAGAGAATCATCATCTCATCTTTTGCAATTATATAAATGTCCTAAAGGACCTCAAATTATTTTACCTTTTCGAATCCATTGTAGAACGACAAACTAGTAAACTGTCTTTTCATCAATCGGGATTCTTCCAACTAAATGCTTATCTTTCATTATTCTCAAGAACTCGGGAGCAAATCCATAACCATTGGGATAAGTAGTCAGACCTCTGACTGCACTGCACATGTAGAGAATAGCCGTGCAGGCTTCAAGCCAATGTAACTTGCAATGACTGAGTAATGACTGAGTTTGCTCCATCACAGCCAATTAATACCTAGAAGTCCATTTTGGTAAATATATGTTAACTGAGAGAACATTCATATTGAAAAGAAATAATTTATTCCACATTAGTGGTGAAAATAAGTAGGCAGGAAAAATGGAGCCAGAAGCAATGCCGCAATGCAACACACGAAATATTATCAAAATTAATGATGAAAGCAAAACAATGAAACTCATATCTCGGAGAAATATGAACTAATGTTACTCAACTTCTAGAGCATCCCTATTGGTTAACAGACGATCCAATTTTCCAGCATAGATACATGCATGTTACAGTTTGTTTTGGAGCCAAATACTTAAAAAGACCTTTACAAAATGGAGCCTAACAAGTAATAACGAGATACCTTTGATCCCAAATGCAAGGTCTACTGTGCAATAATGAGAAATGCATACAATATGGTTCTCAACATTGGCTACTCATGAATCAATGCTTGACTTTTCGAACTAAAATTTATCGAATTTTAAAAGGGAGTGGGCCAATACAAAGCCGATAACGCCCTATACAAGAGCTATACAGACTGATAAAAGGCATACAAAATTGATACGAGCAATATTAAAAAAAAAACATGCTGCAATAATTACAAATTTTGATACGACATCAGAATGCATGATAGATTGATAGTTACCGCAGTGATTATCACAATTGCAACTTTGAACCATATGAATACAATTAAATATCTCTAATGCCCATGGGAGTCTATAGCAGCAACCGAAATACCTTAGCCTTGATTAAGCTCCCATCATGGAGTTGAAGAGTTGCATATGAACTTGATTCTTCGATGTTCACAGATACAAGTTGGCAGCCAAAACGTATTGTCTCTGATGGTAGTGCAATGGCTAGGGCATCAACAAGATCACTTCTCCTTAAGCAACGAGCTTCCCGGCCTTCGCTGTAAAAAAAAAAAAAAAAAAAAAAAAGAATGCAGCATTCTTCTTCATCTTTCTTTTATGCGATGCATATATGAGCTTTGCTGTATTTAATCCGATTTAGTAGCGCTAGATCCACCATCTCCATTAGCAGCTTGTTTTCCTTCCTTTGAGCTGAGCGCCATGACTTGACTTGTAGAGTTATCCATCATGAAACTCATACAATAGCATAACATAGATTGAGTAAATACCAAATACATCTGAATCTTAAAAACAATCAAAGATCTTCCAATTCGAGCAACAAAAATTCCAAACAATGGCATTATACTCCTGCTTGGCAATTATCTGACTAAATTATTGTATTATCTTATCTGACCAGCTAATTGCATTGGTGGTTCACTTAAAAAGTGCGGTAGAGTAAGCTAGTTAGCTTATGATGGATATAAAATTACATAGAAGAGCATAAATACGCTTCTATGTTATGTATGTTTACAAACTGATTTTCTAATTCCTATCCTTCATCATTATCCCAAAAAATTAGGCTGAAGGGCTTTTTCAAAATTAGTTGCACAATCCTTACTACAAACCATTAGAGAGATTGGTTGATCCAGCCTCTAATCTGCCTCCAAACCACTAAAAGCTTAGCAAAAAGTCTTTACCAACTAGGCCTATGTAAAGCTGGCATATGAGTAAGAGGATATTTGACGCTATCCAAAGGGCTAGAAGATTTGTGACAAAGGTTGACCTAATTCATTATAAAGGTTAGTTGTGCTAAAAACATAGTGTGCTTTGTTAGAGATATAGGATTCCCTGTATCCCGAGCAAATAAATACTCTCCACTTATGTTGCCTTCCTATACTAAAATGGATTATTCTAGTGATCTGAATTCTGGTTATCTGATAGATGCAAATTTTGGTAATGCAAGCAGAACGAGAAGCATGGACAAAGAGTAAACAAGTATGAACTCAAACTGTTGTGTCAAATATCACAAAGGAGAAAGTGATTGTGAAACAGAGATATCCTAGAGTGCACAGTTTCATTGAGCCACAAACAATTGTTACTATCCTTCCCTCCACATGCCTTTAATGAGACACAATTACACAAATTGTGAATATTACCTGAAGAGTGTTTCCCGTACAACACCCTTGTCAGCCAAAATATCAACAGCCCTGTAGGACACATATGGTTGTTAGAGAGACAAAAACACTCAAATGAATATTGCATTCAGTTATACAAACATTCATCACCTTTGGAATGGAATAGCAGTTGATTGAAGAATGGAGTCAAGACCAAGCCGGTGGAGGGCACGCCCAACCATTAGGGAAAACACCAATAGCGGCTCCCGTCGCTCGCAATTGTATCGAGACCTCTCCAACACCACACTCTTAATACCTTTCCTGCATACAAACAAAATAAACATTCTGTCTCAGTAGCAACTTCACATTTTATATGGTTCAATATTTCAACAATCCTCCACTCTCTTTTATACAGCATGAAATTATATGTTGCTTTTTCATGACCATTGGGATTCTTCCAACTAAATGCTTATCTTTCCTTGTTCTGAAGAACTCAGGAGCAAATCCGTGACCATTGGGATAAGTAGTCAGACCTCTGACTGCACATGTAGAGAATAACCGTGAAGGCTTCAAGCCAATGTAACTTGCAATGACTGAGTTTGCTCCATCACAGCCAATTAATACCTAGAAGTCCATTTTGGTAAATATATGTGAACTGAGCGCAAATTCATATTGAAAAGAAGTAATTTATTCCACATTAGTGTTGAAAATAAGTAGTAGGCAGGAAAAATAGAGCCAAAAGCAAAGCCGCAATGCAAAAGACGAAATATTATCCAAATCAATGATGAAAGCAAGAGAATGAAACTCAGATCGCGGACAAATCTGAACTAATGTTACTCAACTTCTCATTTAACTTAAGAGCATCCCTATTGGTCAATAGACATTCCAATTTTCCAGCATAGATACATGCATATGACAGTTTCGTTTGGAGCCAAATACATAGGAAGACCTTTACAAAATGGAGCCTAACAAGTAATAGCTAGATACCTTTGATCTCAAATGCAAGGTCTATTGTGCAATAATGAGAAATGCATACAATATGGTTCTCAACAATGGCTAATCACGAATCAATTCTTCAGCTTTCTGAACTAAAACTTGTCGAATTATAAAAGGGAGTGGGCCAATACAAAGCCAATAACACCCTATACAGGGTAATAAAAGGCAAATATAGAAATGAGATGAGCAATATGAAAAAAAACATGCTGCAGTAATTACGACATCACAGAGTGCATGATTTACTGATAGTTTCAGCAGTGATTACCACAATAGCAACTTTGAACCATATGAATACACTTAAGTATCTCTAATGCACATGGGAGTCTATAGCAGCAACTGAAATACCTTAGCCTTGATTAAGCTCCCATCATGGAGTTGAAGAATTGCATATGAAGTTGATTCTTCAATGTTCACAGATACAAGTTGGCAGCCAAAAGTATTGTCCCTGATGGTAGTGCATTGGCTAGGGCATCAACAAGATCACTTCTCTTAAGCAACGAGCTTCCCGGCCTTCACTGTAAAAAAAATATTTAACTAATTTCAGCATTCATCTTTATCTTTCTGTTATGGCGAAGCATGTATGAGCTTTGTTGTATTGTATTCCCATTTAGTAGCACTAGATCCAACATCTCCATTAGTGCTTGTTTTGCTTCCTTTGAGCTGAGCGCCATGACTTGACTTGTAGAGTTATCCATCATGAAACTCATACAATAGTGTAACATAGATTGAGTAAATACCAAACACATCTGAATCATAGAAACAATCAAAGATCTTCCAATTTGAGCAACAAAAATTCCAAACAATGGCATTATACGGCTGCTTGGCAATTAGCAGTTAGTAACCAATTTTGAAGATGATTCACTATAGCAACAACAATTTTTAAGCAACTTCAAGCAAGAGTGCAAGAGTCATATGCAAACTACAACAAACTGAATGTACCAACAGTCTAAAACATTTATTTACAAAAATCTATCTTTTCAGACTTTTCACGATCAAGGATTTGCATATCTTGTTGGAGTGTTCGCTTCTTAAGTATTTTCGTCTTCAGCCGTTGCCGCAGCGTGTACACAGACAGTCGGACGCAGCAGGTAAGGTGCAGCACAGCTTGGCAACCCCTCCATGACTTAGGATGTAGTGATCAACCAGCTGCTCCTTGGTCATCTCAGCTAAGCTGGGGCAGAGAACACATTTTGCTCTTTCATCATCTCCAAGGGTGATGATGTCCATAAGAACGCTCTTTTGTTCTCCTTCGTTGAGCTTCCCCCTGGACCTCCTAGTGAGAGACCTCCAAGGAGGGGTCTCTGAATCAGTCATTTCAGCACCATACTTGTCTTTGGCCTTACACTTACCGATTGAGATTGAGCGAAAATCAGTAGTTTTGGTTGTCTTGTTGCTAAGACAAGACTGTGAAGGCATCTAATATTGCAGAAATCACCGTGAATATACTTGCAAAATCAAACAAAAAAATAAAATTACAAGAAAAATGCATACCTTAAGTGAAGTCATTTCAGCACCATACTTGTCTTTGGCCTTACACTTACCGATTGAGATTGAGCGAAAATCAGTAGTTTTGGTTGTCTGGATGCTAACACAAGAATGTGAAGGCATCTAATATTGCAGAAATCACCGTGAATATACTTGCAAAATCAAACAAAAAAATAAAATTACAAGAAAAATGCATACCTTAAGTGGCTTAATCAGCATAAGAGTAGGAAGATAATGGATGATCTTCGTTTCCATGATGATGATGAGTATAAAGTGGTTTTACGGCTTCGAGAGGAGGATTTCTAGGGTTTAAAAGGGTCGTTTATAGGGTTTAAACTTTAAAAGGGTCTTTTTTTCCAAAATTTATTTTAAAAAACAACATGTTGACGGATTCGAACGGGGAACCTACTGAGTGATATTTTTTTCCAAAATTTTTTTTAAAAAACAACATGTTGCCCGGATTCGAACCGGGAACCTCAGTATTAGCTAATACTGAGTGATACCATTTAGCCATTTAGACCACAACATGAAAATAAACAAAACTTTAATACATGAATAAAAAAGATGTAAAAAATTGAACTGAAAGTTTGACAACATGAACATGAACAACAAAGAGGTAGAAACAAAAACTAAGATATAAATCTTGAATTCCAAAGATCTGGAAAAACATGAACAAGAAAGATTTTGAAAAATTTCAATACTTGAATACAGATCTAGAATAAACAAGAAAGGGGAAGAAACAAAAACTAACATGAACATCATATTGAAAACAGAAAAGAATTGAAGATTAAAGATTGAAGATTGATTGAAGATTGAAGATTGAAGATTGATTCTAGAGGATATAAAAAGATAGAAGATTCAATTGTGGAGGAGAAGGGAAAGGGCGACTTATAAGTTATAAGTAATAGAGAGAGAAGTATGTATAAGTATAATAATGTGGTGAGGCAAAGGTAAAGGAAAAGGTGTGAACAAGAATAAAAGCCGCATAGGGAAGAAGATTATTTAATTGAGTTATGGGAAAAGATGGAGAACAGCTCATGCTCATCCACGATTCACGCGCCCATTATCTTCAATAATCGGGCCCACTCCTCGACCACCAAACCAAACCCACGTGACTTCCTACTGGGGAATGGGGATCTATCTAGACTCTAGAGGTAGTAACTACTAACTAGGTCAAACATTACCGAGTTAATAATGACTCTGTAATTGATGATTCTTTTTAATTTTTAATGTTTTGTTACTGACTCTCAATATTACTGTACTATTTTATTAGTAAACATTACCGGAGTTAATAATGACGATATCTATCCTTAGACTGTTCCTTATCAGCAGTTGCCCTTACTTCCTTTTTAAAATTACGCATCTGCCATTCAACTGAATTTCAGCACAGATTCTTCCTTTTCCTTTTTAATTTTCTTTTTAATTCTAATGTTGGTTGCCTTTTTTTTGTTTTTTTTTTTATAAGGAAAGAAAACTATGTTACACCATAATAGTGGAAAAACCTAACTCATCCTTACGAATGATAAGAGAGAGCCCTGGAGGAAACTCCGCAGAGGATAGCCATAGTTGTTGGTGAATTTTTCCCCAATTCGCTAATAGGTCCGCTGCTTGATTCGCTTCCCTGTATCAGTGGTTGGCCGAAAATGCGTCCAACTTCTTGGCATCTTGACCTGCGTCATTAATAAGATTAGAAATTTTCCCATGGAATACGCCACTCTCTCCTAATTGAATTAATTACCACTAAGTTATCTCATTCTACTTCAAGTTTTCTTATACCAAGGGAAATCGTTATCTTCATTCCGAAATAGAAACCCATTGTTTCTGCCATAAGTATAGACCAGTGAGGGGGCAGGGCTTTAGCCCCAACCGTCACTGGATTGCCCAGGCAATCTCTAATGATGAACCCGAAGGAGCAATGCTCCGAGCCGGACTTTGAGCCATCGAAATTTAGTTTTGCTCATCCTTCAGGAGGGGGATCCAATGGATCAAGCGGGGAGGGAGGGAGGGAGATGTGGTGAGCCCCTTTGGACCTCGGCACATCCACTTCCCCTGAGTCAACACTGACGTTGCTAAACCATGCCTCACAATAGTTGATTATTATTATTGAGGCATTTTGGACATTGATTGATTCTTCATTGAAGCATACTTTATTTCGAAAAAACCAAATGAACCACCAGCCAATCATTATCTTTTGAAGATCTTGTAGTGTGTTAAACACACGTAGCTTGTTAATAATGTCTAACATCTTTCCTTGTTGGAGAATTTGATCTCTAATTTTCGGCCAAGCATAGTGACAAGAAATTGCCTTGAATAAGTCCTGGGAGAAGGGGCAATCTAGTAGGAGATGAATTGTTGTTTCTGTATGATGATTGCAAAAAACACAAGGAATAGGAACCGCTACATGGCTATGCAAAAGTCTTTCTTTTGTTGGTAGGCCATCATTGCAGATTTTCCAAATAAAGTTACCGACTTTGGGAGTGATGTTAAGTTTCCAAATCCAACGGAATGAGCATTTTTGAATATTTTCGGGGGTTATTCCTTGAATCAAGAGGGTTGCAGATTTAGTGGTAAATTCGCCACTCGGAGTGAGTCTCCAGAACATTGTGTCTTGAATATCATTAGATGGGATGGGAATGTTTCTAATGACTTCGACAATATGATCCAGTAGAGGGCTTGGACATTCCACCTTTTATTTGGAAGGAAGAAATCCTCCACTCTTTGGTCTAGATTGTTGATGGTAGGGGAAATATCCACTAGAGGGTAGGGGAATAACCAGTTGTCCTTCCAAAAACAAATGGATTTTCCATTCCCCACCTTCCATTGGATTCCTTTAATGAAAATTGGTCTTAATTTCATAAGGTTCTTCCATTGCCATGATCCTGATTGGGAGGTTGAATAGTCAAAAAGTGATGCAGATTTTAGATATTTTTTCTTAACTAGTTGAACCGATAGATTATTTGGTTCCATAAGAATACGCCAAAGTAATTTCATTTGCATTGCTTTGTTATTGACTTCAACTTTTCTGAATCCCAACCCGTCTAAAAATTTTGGCTTGCAAATTCTATCCCACCCAATGAGGTTAGGAGTTGTAGCATCCGGCTCTCGATTCCAAAAGAAGTTACAGCCAATCTTATCCAGGTTCAAAAGGGTGCTACTTGGCAAAGTAAAGCTTTGCATTTGATGGTTCGATTTTGTGGCCAAACAAGATTTTATTAGTGTGGTTATTGAGTTTGCTTTCCAATTAGCTAGCTGGTTGTTAGTGTTGGTTATAATTTTCCCAAAAGTGGTAGAGTTCACCCTCTTGTCTATAATGGGGTAACCCAAATATGAGTCTAGCGTGGAAACGTGCTCCATTTCTAAGATAGATTGAAATTCTGTAATTAACTGAGCAGGGACATTGTTTGTACATTGGAAAGCCGATTTGTGATAGTTAACCAATTGTTCTGACATAGTGCAGTATTTGTTCAAGAAATCTTTGATTAATTGATAAGCTTGGTGGTTAGCTTTTGCAAATATCATGGTGTCATCCGCAAACGTAAGAAACGGGATTCTCATTCTAGCATGGCCAGGATTTACACCCAAAGCCTGGGCTATTTCCGGCCCCTCATAGTATAATTGCCTAGCAAGGAGTTTATGCACAAAGAATGAAAAAAAATGTATGGGGATAATGGGTCTCCCTGTCTTATTCCTCTTGATGGAAAAAATTATTCTGTGGGAATGCCATTTACTAGAACCGAGAAGGACACAGTGGTAATGCACTCTCTGATCCAAATGATCCATTGTTGGCGGTATCCTAATTTCTCTAGGGTAGAGGTGATCATTTGTAGGCTTGGGCGGGTTGCGGGCCGGGCCTAACCGAAAAAATTTGTCCAACGGGCCTAATATGTTTAGTCCAAGCCCTTTTATGCGGGCTTAACTACTTGTCCATGACCCGCCCTAATAAACGGACGGGCTTGCCCGCGGGCCTAACGGGCCTATAATACTTTTATTTTTTCCAAATACTCTAGTTAATTTCCTTTAATATTTATAGATTAAAACGTAATTTTGGTTAAAATAGAAAAAGAGTTGATAATCATAACATAAGATAAAGAGAAAGTTAAAAATATTCGTAACAAAAATGTTAGAGGACGACAAATTATTAAGATATTAAGTTAGTAAAGGTAAGAATAAAGACAATTATGGGTTACCAAAGCTATATTAGTGCAAATAAACTATATATTCCAAAAGATGAATCAACACTAAATTAGTTAGATAAAAAAATATATTTTAAAGACAATAGATATTATGATAAACGGGCCGGGCGGGCTTGCGCGTGGTATATTTGAGGTTATCCATATCCGCCCATTAATATTAGCGGGCCGGGCTTGGCCCGCCCATATAGATTTTTTTTTCAAAGTTTGTTGTCCAAGCCCGCAACTTTAGCGGCCGGGTTGGGCGGGCTTAGCGGGTCGTCCCGTCCATGAACAGCTCTACTCTAGGGTAGTAAATATATAGCCCCATTCTAATATGTCGTATGCTTTCTCCATGTCTAGTCTTATTGCGATCCATCCCGATATTCCCGATTTTTTCTTAAAAGCATGAAATACTTCATGTGCCATAAGAATGTTATATTATATCAGCCGTTCGGGCACAAATGCTCCTTGAAGGGGGTGGACAATTTTACCCAGAACTTGTTTAAGTCTATTTACTAGGATCTTTGATATAATTTTATATATTGTAGAGCATAAGCTTATTGGTCTGAAGTGGTTTGTTGCCGATGGATTTTCTACTTTTGATATTAATGCTATAAAAATATGATTAGTTTCTTTCAGCAATTTTCCAGAATGAAAAAAAAGCTTTTACCGATCTAATGACTGATTTTCCAATTATCTCCCAATACTTTTGGTAGAATAGCGGAGGGTACCCAACTGGGCCCAGGGATTTATCCGGGTCCAGTTGAAATACTGCATCATGTATTTCTTGGTCCGTAACTTGGGTGCATAATTCCGCATTATCTCTTTGCCTGATAATTGGATCCAGAATTTGGAAGTCCCTTGTTGAATCAAATTTACTTGAAGGGTCTGACTTGAACCTTTCCTTGAAATCTATTTCAATTAGGTTACGTATTGTTTATCTGTTTTGTGAGTTAGCATTGTTTTGAGCAGTGTAGTTTTTTAACATATTTCTATTTTTTCGAATTGAGGCTGCTCTGTGGAAGAATGTGTTATTTTGATCTCCCATTTTTAAATATTCACTAGTGGAAAAAACCTTATATGTCACTTAGTAACAGATGCGGTTTTTGTAAAACTGCATCCGAAAATATACATTAAAAATAGGGAGGAATGTTGAGTATACAATCTGATTAAATAATCTGATGCGGTTTATTTAAAATCTGATGCGGTTTAGTGGACTACATCAGATTTTTGTTATTTTTCGCTCAAAACCCACATTTGCAGCCTTTGGACCAGCACTGAATTATGGCCCAACACGCGAAAAATTACGGCCCATACGTGAACAGATATGACCCAAACTCTCTCTCCTCCCTCATAACCCCAATCACCACTCTCAGACCCAAACCCTAATTTTCCGCCTCTCCCCTCTCTCTCTCTCTCCTCTATACTCTCTACTCTCTACTCCTCGTCATCCACGCCGTCTCCTCTCTCCTCTCTCCTCTCTCCTCTCTCCTCTTTCCTCTTTCCTCTCTATCATGCATCCCTAATTAAGAGTGAAACGAAGAACGAAGAAATGAAGAGCCAAAATGGGTAATGAAGAAACGGAGAACGAAATGAAGAGTGAAACGAAGAAATGAAGAGACGAAGAATCGAAGAACGAAAGTGGTTCGTTTGAGTTTTGATGGGATTTTGATTTTGTCTTTTTTCTTCGTTTTTTCGTTTTGTTTTTCCAGATTTTTTCGTTTTTTTTACGAGATTTCTTCGTTTTTGTCTTTTTTCTTCGTTTTTTATTTTTTCGTCAATTTTTTCGTTTTTCTTTTACGAGATTTCTTCATTTTTTGGTTTCTTCGTTTTTTCGTTTTTTTCGCTCTTTTACTAGATTTCTTCGTTTATTTGTTTGAGTTTTTTTTTGTTTCAATTTTCGTTTCGATTTTTTTGGTTTAAGGCTCTTAATTTTTTCCTTTTTTTTATCTGATTTAGTTTTTTTTAGGTCTTAATTTTTTATCTTCTTCGTTTTTAGCCTCGTCATTTTCGCTTCGCTTTATATTGTTTTTTTTGTAGTTGTTGGTTTTGGATATGTATGTAATTTTCTATACATATATAAATTTGGATGGTATGTTTGTTAATTTTCTGTACACTTATTTTCTGTAATTTTATATATAATAAATTTTCTGTGTTCATGTTGTTCCTCTGTATTTTTTTTAATTATCGTACATATATTGTTGTAATTATCGTGTTATAAGTTGAATTTTTTGTGTGATTATCGTACTATATTGTTGTGGATGGATTTGTAAATGTTAAATCTGATTTTTATTTTGTGTAAATTTCCCTATTATTTGGACCGGATCTAAGAGGACAAAAAGCACACAAAAAAGTGCTTTATACAAAGCACAGTATTGTGCTTTGTATAAAGTGCTTTTTTTAACACTAACAATTGACATTCTGAGGCGGTCATTCTAAGAACCGCATCAGTATTTTGACTTACTGAAGGCTGAAGCGGTTCATAGGGAAAACCGCATCAGATTATCACCTAATCTGATGCGGTTTTCCTTATGAACCGCATCATATTATCGTTTTCTGATGCAGTTTTGGACCGCATCAGAAATGAGCTGCTGCGTTGATAAGTGCGTTTCAAACGCACTTTATGGACTCCTTTTAGCTCATTTTGATCCTCTTTCTCCCCTTTCTTCCCTCTTTCTTCTCCCTTTCCCCTTCCGTTTCACTCACTTGATCATTCTTGATCATAGTGACATTTTGCTAGATTTTCATTCATATTTGAATGAATTTCTAGTACTTTTGCTTTCACCATGTTTTGCCATGTTCTTAATGTAGGTGGAACTACAAAGCTGGTTACGCGTTGTAGGGTTGGCAAAGGAAGCAATGAAAATAGAGAACACGTTGAGAAATGGTGCGCTTGCACCAAGCCCCATGTCCGCTCGCACGAAGGAGCACATTGCACAATAGAATCTTGAGCATAGAACTTCAAATATACATATCTTTTAAACCACAAATTGGATGAAGGAAATTCCAGTTGGAGGTGAAATCTTGTTTCAATAGCTTTCCAACGACCGGTCATAAGCTTGATTTGGATCTAAAATGAAAGAGTTATGCACATTTTAAGTTGAACTGTCCGACCAGAGCAGAAGAAATGGTGCACCCGCACCATTCCTGCGAAGTTTGGCTACCTGAATCAGTAGCCTTGGTGCGCCCGCACCACTTCTGTGGTGCGCCCGCACCACCTTTTCCGCCATAAATTAGTAATGCTCGTGGCTATTAAGAACAATAGAGGTTATTATTTTTGACTTATGCTTTTATTCCAAGTTTTTAGAGAAGATTATTAGGGCTTACTTTAGAGAGAAAAACACTTAGTTTTGGATCAAGATTTGAGAATTCTAGATCATAGTTTGTGATTGCTACAACATTGAAGGTATATTAATTCAATTAGTTTCAAAGTTTCAGTTTTTATTATCTCCTTTCATTGCTATTATTTGTTCTTCCCTTTTACTAGATCAACTTTATTATAGTTTCATAATTGTTATTTTAATTAGACTAATTATCTCTTAATCATGTTTATCCCTAGATTAGTTATAGATTTCATGTTTTATTGCTTAGATTCCATGATTAGTGAGTAGTTCCCTATCTAGGGTTAGGGTGAAAGTATGGATTAGAGTTTAAATGTATTGTTAATGTGATTGTGATGATTCAATGACGTTTATGCATTAATCTTGGTGTTTTGAGGCCTTAGGATAGATATTGATCACATTTGTGCTTTGGTATTTTGATTTCAAATGTTCTTAATTGAATTATGAACTCTTTTATCATCCCCATGAATCAACTTAATTTCTAGGCCAAGATATTCGGTAGAAATTAAGGGGATCCTATATTAGGGGTTTTCCAAATTCATTGGATCTCTTAATCAATTGACTAAAGACCATTCGAGAGAGGATTTAGTTGATTGATTAAGCGATCATTCTCGAGGACCATTCGAGAGAGGACTCGAGTATTTTAGAGGAAAACTAAACCTTGCGTAATCGTTGCCTTTGAATCACAATTGCATTAATAATTGTTATCCGCTTTGATCCATACTAGTAACCTTAACTCTAGTGTCTTCCTATAATTTTTCATCTTGTGTTATTTGCTAGTGCTTGATATTATCTAGTCGTAGTTGTCACCAAACCTTTTTAAAACCCCCAAAAAACCTTCAATTAGGTAATTTAGACTTAATAGACTTTGATTAATCCCAATTTCCCTGTGGATCGACTCTTGACTTGCCTTTACTACGTTCTTAGTAATTGCTCGTTAGGCTTTATAAATATAGTTTGAAAAGCGATTTTTGGTGCATTAACGACACACTAAAAACCACTTATCAAAATGGCGCCGTTGCCGGGGACATTGTGCTATTAATTGAAGTTTATTTTAGTTTAGCTTTGCTTAGTTGATTTTTATTTTCTTTTTGACTGTGGTTGTTATTTTCTAATCCTCTACTTAGCTTTGTTGTTGTTACATGAGAAGAAGAGCTCACGGTTCACCCACCTTTCCTCTAGATCCAGAAATTGACCGTACATTGCGAAAGCTTCGGAAAAATTTGGAAGATTTGTCTTTGGGTTCCGAACCATCTTCACCAGCCTCAAGTATTCAGTCAGAAATGGGTGAAGCAAATCCACAACTCTTTAGGGATTTCGGAAATCCGGGTTCCTATGTTCTTCAAGGTGGTATTCGACTCCCCACCACTACTACAAATTTCAGCATTCACCCTCAGTTCACTCGGATGGTGAAGGCAGAACAATTATGTGGAGGGTCGGATGAAGATCCTCTGGACCATCTTGACAGGTTTCTTAAGATCTGTGCCATGATAACCACAAATGACGTCTCTCCAGACTACATCAAGATGCATTTGTTCCGGTCTTCTCTTACCAAAAAAGCAAAATCATGGCTCATGAGTTTACCTGCTAACTCCCTCACTACATGGGAGGAAGTCACAATGGCTTTTCTGAAGAAGTACTTCCCGGAGTGGAAGACGGCAGACATAAGGAGGAAGATCTCCTCATTTGAGCAAGAGAACGATGAGACACTTGCGGAAGCTTGGGAGCGGTTCAAGGAGATGATCCGTTCATGCCCTCACCATGAGTTCACCAAGAATCTACTCATGCGATTCTTCTATGATGGCCTTGATCCTATATCACGTGCCAACCTTGATGCTGGAGCGGGAGGTCAACTTTCTAAGATCCCGCAAGGTCAACTTGAGTCCACAATTGAAGAAGTAATTAAGAACTATTCATGGGGTGGAAGACGAAGATGTGCTCAACCTAAGAAGAGTGGCAATTTTGAATTAGATCCCATAGATCAAATTCATGCTAAGATGGATCAACTTGATAAGAAGCTCTCCAAGATCAGCCTTGCATCATCTACTCCATCACACGTAAATTCTTTTTCTTGTGATATTTGTGGAGGTACTAATCATGATACTTCTTATTGTGGAGATACGAATTTGGAGCATGTGGCGGCAATAAACTCTAGAGGAGATGGTTATCAAGGAAACCAGGGACATAGAAGCAATCAACAAGGAGGTTGGAAACAACCTCAACAAGGATGGAATCCACCTCAACAAAGGTACAACCAAGCTCAACACCAAGGGTATGTGCAAGGGTATAACCAGAATTACAATCAAGGCGGTTCGTCCTCACAAGGTTCTAATGTCTACCAAACTCCACATCAAAGAGCCAATGCCCAAAAACCTCCCTCTAACCCTCTATTCCCCAGACAAAATCCCGAACCCACTCCATCTCCCGATCCAACCTCTCTCCAAATTCTCCAACAACTCCAATCCATGAACCAAATTCTCCAAAACCATGAGCAAAGGTTTCAAGAGCTACAAGCCCATAACAAAATGCTTGAAACCCAAATTGCCCAAGTAGCCGAGAAAACCCCCTCTACTCCCACAAATCAACTTTCGGGCCAACCCATTCCTAATCCCCATCTCCATCAAGCCAAAGCCATCCATTTGAGGTCGGGAACTAGTTATGAGGGTCCCAAGATGCCTAATGAGGAGGTAGAGAAGGAAGAAAAAGTTGAAGTTGTTGAGAAAGATGAAGTTGAGGAGGGTGAGAAAGGGGATAATGTGAAAAAAAAGAGCCACATGTCCAAGTTGGTGATAAAGCTTTATTGCCATCATCTTCACCACCTAAGACTTATGTGCCACCGGTTCCATACCCTCACAGGTTGGTGGAGAGGAAATTGAGTGATAAGTTCTCCAAGTTCCTCAATGTGATAAAAGGCCTTCAAATCAACATTCATTTCCTTGAGGCAATGTCTCAAATGCCGGCTTATGCTAAGTTTTTGAAGGAAATCCTCTCCAACAAAAGGAAACTAGAAGATGAGCTCATCACCTTGCCATACCAAGTAAGTGCTCTAGTGCAATGTGCCATGCCCAAGAAGCAAAGAGACCCCGGAAGCTTCACCTTGCCGGTGAAGATAGGTGACTTAGAGCCTAAAGGAGCATTGGCCGATTTAGGAGCAAGTGTGAGTTTGATGCCTCTATCCATAGCTAAGCACCTAAATTTTCCTCTTCTTCCTACGCGAAAGACTATTCAATTGGCGGATCGAACTGTGAGAGTGCCACATGGTGAGTTGGAGGATGTGCCAATACAAGTTAGGCATGTGTTTGTGCCATGCGATTTTGTAGTAATGGATATGGAGGAAGATCCGGAGACTCATCTCATTCTTGGAAGGGAAGCTCTTAAGACATTGGGTGCCGTGATAAACTGCAAAAATGATACAATCACGGTCGAGGTAGCCAATGAGAGGGTTGTGTTCGAGTTCTCAAAGACTTTTAAGCGACCCATGGTAGAGAAAGTTTGTCGGGTCAATCTAGTAGAGGGTGAGATGGAAGATTTTGAGAAAGTGGTAGACACCGGGGACAAGCACTATGCTTCTATTACCGATGCCTCGAGCTTGGACATGGAAAAGGTGAATGAGTTCTCCATGCTTCCTGATAGCACTACCGTTGAGGAGGCACATGAAGAAACATTTGAGTTTCTTACTACATCCACTGATAAAGAGGAGAGTTATAAGCCTCCTCCCAAGGTAGAGTTCAAACCCCTTACCTCCACCCCTACTTTCTCTTTGCTTGTCAACTCCGAGGACGGAGTTTGTATTAAGCTTGGGGGAGTTAGCATGTGTTCGCTCTATCTCAAAATTTTCTTCCTCCTCTTTGTAATTAGGTTCATATTAGTATATTTGCATGTTAATTAGGTTCATATTAGTGTATTTACATGATAGGTTTGCAAAAAAAAAAAAAAAAAAAAAAAAAAAACACTAAAAAAAAAAATTTCTTTTTCATTTCTTACTTTCTTTTTATGCATTTAGTTTAGTTTGGTTGCATGCATGATTTGTGGCAAAGAGTGTTCATAACTTGATTGGAAGACCTTCCCTGCATTTGACTTGATGATTTTGGAAGCCTTGTTGTGACTTTAGGTGATCTTTGAGATCGGTAACTTTTGGTAGAGTCTTTTTGAAATTAGGCGAGTTGGTTGCTTGGATTGCCCTATCCCTTGTGCGATGAACCCCGAAGGAGGGCCACGAACCTCGTAAGACTCATTTACAACCCTCACCATTGATCGCCTAACTTGTGACTTGCATTTTAGCTCCCCAAGATTGCATAAGACCGAGCCTATAGAAGAATGATTTAGGGCGTTTCTTTTTGCTAGAAATAGGAGCTCAAAAGCCAAAAAGCCTTTATACCTACATAATTGTTCGCTTCTCAACCCATTTGAGCCTTTCTATCTTATTTTTGCTTAACCCTCATAATAAGTCATGGCCAAACTTTCCCCAAAGTGGAGTACATGTCTAGTTTGTCTGGAGTTGAGTTATTTTGATACTGAGTCTTTGGTTGAAAGTGAATTGTTGTGTAGGTATAATTGCAAAAGTTGAAGAAAATTGTGAGAAAGGAAAGACAAAGGAAATAAAAGAAAGAAAGAATGCTCTTAGTGCTTCATTTGGATTTCTATTGCAAAAAAAAAAACAGCAAATTTATGCGTTCAAAAAGTGAAATCAATGTTTCAAAAAGTAAATCGAAGTGACAATGAAAGATGTGCGAGATTTCGTTTTGAGTTGGTGTTTGGACTAGCTTGGGGGAATTTTTACCCCCTATTGTGCATTCCACTTTAACCTTTTTGCACCACATTTCTAAATTGTTATCCACACCCTTTAACCTAGCCCCGTTACAACCTAAACAAAGTCCCTTTTGACTTCTAGATTGGACTTGGTCGATTAGTAGTGGCGGGTGAGATTTTGTGCAAGTCATGATGATGGTCATCAAAATGTGGTAGAGGCGAGCTATTATGGTTGAGCATCCCTAGGGGGGAGTCAAACTCGGGACTTGGAAGTGGAGAGGAGTGAGAAATCACTCTTACAAAGCCTATTTTTCAAGGGGACTCGGTTGATCGGTGGATTAGATCCCTTAGGTCACTCTTGTGCTTCCTAGTCATCTTTCCTCTTGTGTTTGGTTGGTCTCCTAAATCTTATTATGAACTCATTTAGCTTGTATGTCTTTTTTGTAGCTTTGCATATAGAGCATTTAGGTTAGTTTGTTGCATGGTTTTTCTTTTTCATCTTTTTCTTCTCTTCTCTTTCTTCTTTCTCATTCTTGGTTTACTTGAGGACAAGTAAAATTCTAAGCTTGGGGGAGTTTGTTAAGTGCGTTTCAAACGCACCATGCCCCATCTCCGCTCGCACGAAGGAGCACATTGCACAATAGAATCTTGAGCATAGAACTTCAAATATACATATCTTTCAAACCACAAATCGGATGAAGGAAATTCCAGTTGGAGGTGAAATCTTGTTTCAATAGCTTTCCAACGACTGGTCATAAGCTTGATTTGGATCTAAAATGAAAGAGTTATGCACATTTTAAGTTGAACTGTCCGACCAGAGCAGAAGAAATGGTGCGCCCGCACCTGATTTTGGTGCGCCCGCACCATTCCTGCGAAGTTTGGCCACCTGAATCAGTAGCCTTGGTGCGCCCGCACCACCTTTTCCGCCATAAATTTGTAATGCTCGTGGCTATTAAGAACAATAGAGGTTATTATTTTTGACTTATGCTTTTATTCCAAGTTTTTAGAGAAGATTATTAGGGCTTACTTTAGAGAGAAAAACACTTAGTTTTGGATCAAGATTTGAGAATTCTAGATCATAGTTTGTGATTGCTACAACATTGAAGGTATATTAATTCAATTAGTTTCAAAGTTTCAGTTTTTATTATCTCCTTTCATTGCTATTATTTGTTCTTCCCTTTTACTAGATCAACTTTATTATAGTTTCATAATTGTTATTTTAATTAGACTAATTATCTCTTAATCATGTTTATCCCTAGATTAGTTATAGATTTCATGTTTTATTGCTTAGATTTCATGATTAGTGAGTAGTTCCCTATCTAGGGTTAGGGTGAAAGTATGGATTAGAGTTTAAATGTATTGTTAATGTGATTGTGATGATTCAATGACGTTTATGCATTAATCTTGGTGTTTTGAGGCCTTAGGATAGATATTGATCACATTTGTGCTTTGGTATTTTGATTTCAAATGTTCTTAATTGAATTATGAACTCTTTTATCATCCCCATGAATCAACTTAATTTCTAGGCCAAGATATTCGGTAGAAATTAAGGGGATCCTATATTAGGGGTTTTCCAAATTCATTGGATCTCTTAATCAATTGACTAAAGACCATTCGAGAGAGGATTTAGTTGATTGATTAAGCGATCATTCTCGAGGACCATTCGAGAGAGGACTCGAGTATTTTAGAGGAAAACTAAACCTTGCGTAATCGTTGCCTTTGAATCACAATTGCATTAATAATTGTTATCCGCTTTGATCCATACTAGTAACCTTAACTCTAGTGTCTTCCTATAATTTTTCATCTTGTGTTATTTGCTAGTGCTTGATGTTATCTAGTCGTAGTTGTCACCAAACCTTTTTAAAACCCCCAAAAACCCTTCAATTAGGTAATTTAGACTTAATAGACTTTGATTAATCCCAATTTCCCTGTGGATCGACTCTTGACTTGCCTTTACTACGTTCTTGGTAATTGCTCGTTAGGTTTTATAAACATAGTTTGAAAAGCGATTTTTGGTGCATTAACGACACACTAAAAACCTCTTATCATGCGCCGCCACCTGATGCGGACCAAAACCGCATCTGAAAGGCCAGTTTTGACCGCATCAGGTGGGGTTTTTTCCACTAGTGATTTTATCTTGCTTCTTTGTTGCCAATATGCCGTAGAAAAGGAAAGTAATTTATGTCTTTTTTTTAGAAGTCTGCTGTACTTAGATAAAGTCGCTGTTGAAGCGCTGTTATTGATAATGAGAGGTTGGAGAAGACTTATTTGAGTGTCTGTTTTTCTTAGTTGACCTGAAACGTCTCCAAATTTATTTTAGCTCCACTCTTTTGCTTTTTGTTTCAACATTTTACACTTTTGGGTAAAGCAATACATGTTTGAGCCCATTATTCTTTTATTACATATTTTAGCTACTAAGATTGAAAAATCTTTTCGGAACGTCCATTGTTTTTCAACTCTAAACGGGA
This sequence comes from Beta lomatogona, assembly GCA_947646795.1. NCBI lineage: Eukaryota > Viridiplantae > Streptophyta > Magnoliopsida > Caryophyllales > Amaranthaceae > Beta > Beta lomatogona. The sequence goes on from CANSNZ010000933.1 coordinate 690,563, forward strand.
TCTCTTTACTATGTTCTCTGTTATCATTAAATGACAATTGGACTTGACAGTGGTCTGAGGACGTAAAAACATGGTGTATTATGTTGGCTGTTGGAAATTTTTCTACAAATTGTGGGGAGACCATAACTCTATCTAATCTTTCCCATATATTATTCTCACATAGATTTTTTTTTCTCCATGTGAATATTTGACCAGAGAAAGGAATATCAATGATATCAAAGTTGCTTTTTAAATTTTCTATTCGTTTTAATCTGGTTAAGGCAGGAGTTGCCCCTCCCTCTTTTCCTTGAGCTGATCCAATCTCATTAAAGTTTCCAATTATAATGAACATGGATGACAGAGAGTTTATAAATTGGTATAGTTCACACAAAACTGTTCCTTGTCTGCATAATTAGGTGGGGCGTACATGAAAATAGCAGTAAACGAAATATTAGAATTTAGTAGGCTAACTTCACTTGCAATGAAACGATTGGCTTTGAATATAAATCTCGAATTAAATGGGTTTACCAAATTTTCCTTCCAAAGGAACCATAATCCTCCGGAGAGGCCAAATGATGGAAGGTACTCAAAAAAATTAAAACCACATTTTTGTGCTAGATCAATGGAGGGGGGGATACATGTTTTATTTCGCATAATGCCATAATATTAATATGGTTGACACGACAAAAATCACGGACTTCTATTAGAGCATTCTTCCTCATAACTCCCCTATTATTCCAAAAGCCAATACTCATATTACCTTAACTTGGAAAGTTAGTTTCTTGCCCTCTTCAGAGAGGTAGAAGCTGAATCATCTACTTCACCATCCTTCTCCTTCCTCTTGGATGCATCCGAAGGGAGAGAAGTATGGGAGTTGTCTGACTGCTCAACCTCAAGGCCTTCAATTTGCTTCAAGAATGAGTCATCTGAATTCAGCGAGTGAAATGGACTAATGGGCAGGTTGGAGTGACTTGTGCTGTTGCTAGTGGTGTCTAGCAAAATTGACCCTTTTTCCGGATCCATTTTCCACATTTCCTTTTCCATTTTTTCCAATTGATCTTCTATGAAATTAGTATCAGTGTCTGGGATTACCAACTGAAGGGGCTGATTACCATTTTGGCCACAAATTTCCATCACAAAGAGAGCAGCATCAGAGATACATATTTCCCCCTCAGATTGCTTACCCATAAAGGCAGGAGGAGGACTCAGTGGTAGATAAACTATTTTCTCATCATTAGAGGGGGCATAAGGGACTTTAGAAGTAGCCACATGGAGAGATCTTTTACCTTTTGCATAGTGAGGGACTGTGATCCAGCCATTAGCATTTTCTGACATACCATTATCTTGCATCGAATGGTCTGTCTAAGGTCCCATCTCCTTGGCTGAAGGAGTGGATGAGAAGGGGCAGCACCATCCTTATTTTTTCCAACACCATCAGCATGGGGATAGGCTTTAGCCCTCTGCCTAGGCTTTGCGTGTACCACATAGGCTGGCTGGGCTGTGGTGGCATGTGTGTCTGGCCTAGTACAAGGGGGGGCCTCTCTCCTACCATGTTAGCAAAAGAACTAGCTTTCTCAAGAACTATCTTCACTTCCTTAGGAGGGGAGTGAAGCAGAGAGCAAACATCAATATTGTGAGATACCTCACCACAAAAGGCACAACCTTCAGAGAAATCCTCAAACCAAACAAAATAGCCAAAAGTTTTACCCCATATTCTAATAATTTCAGCATATGTTTTGAGGGGATCAAGGATATTGACAGAGATGCATGCTCTTGCGAAACGAATTTTGTTTCTCAAGAGGGATCTTTGGTCTAGCCTAATGAACTTGCCAACATTATTCATTTCAACCAGATTTGCTACTGATTGAGCATTCAAAAGTTCAGCGGGGAATCTTGGGATACGAATCTACAAGTCGACATATTGAATTTCCTCAGAAAAAGGGTCAAAGAAAGGCCTCTAGGGTTGGAGGACAAGGAGCTCCCCTTGCACATGCCAGGGGCGCTCGTCCCATTTCAACCCCCTGTCAGCCGCATTAGCAAATCGCAAGAGGATCCACTGATTACCTAGCTCTAGGTATTCAATGTCCCTTCTCACCATTTTCCAATCGGCTTTAGTTTTCGAGATGATTGTACGCTTATCTAGAGGGTCTCCTAGCATTTTACCAAAAAGACAGGTATTTGTGAGCTCCTCAATGTCCTTTTGGACTTGTGGAAGCTCATCCAGAGGAGTCTAACCAGAAGAATTCTTTTCAGGAATGGGGATATGGGGTTCCTTTTCAGTGGAGTTTAGGGGGGGCATGCATATGAGGGGTTTCATTAGAACTTTTTTCGACCAGGGGGGATGATTCAGAAGAAGAGGGGTACTTACTAGTGCCCTGAACTACAACCTCTTTGAAGGATTTTTTATCAGACATGGGGAAGAATAAGATTTTAGACAAGTTTGAATGAAAAACACTTACCTTACTTCCCTTTATATAGGGAAGAGTAGTCTTTGACTTAGGGGACTGTCGTTCAATTTTCTTCAATTTTTGCCACTTCTTTGATCTGTGTCTTGGGAGTGGGTTTTTGGTTGACGCTCCCTGGAACTTTGTGTAGACATGAGATTTCGAATGGGAAATCTGTTTCCCTTCTCTTTCGTCCTTTAGTCGCATCGGCTTCCACACCACAATGTCCAATTTGTAAGGAAATTTGATTTGCTACAAAAAGACATCTAACAATTATAGTTAAAAGAATGAAAAGTAAAGTTATTAATTCTTAAATTTTTTATTAAAATTAGATATGCACATATAGGTGTTAATATTTCGCGTAGTATCAATTCGACAATAATTTATTAAATAAGATAAGTATGGGCTATAGTTTCACAACGAAATCATATCGGATTCTTAGAGTCAACTGTGGAATTGCATAGACAAAGAAATAAGCAAGTGAAAAATTATATGTTTATTGTCCTTACTTTTGTTTTTACTAGTTGTTGGCCCGTGCGCTATCGCGCACGGTCCCCCAAGATAGGAAAATTTAGTCTTTAAAATTTACAGTGTTATTATTTTGGAATTTTTTCCTTAAATAATGTTAAAATGGGTATTAATTCCTCACATGCGTCAATGTTCAAATTAATTCCATAGATACCGTCTACGTAGGACAGCTCGCGAGAATTTTTTTTTTTTTTGGTACTTAAGTAAAACCGCTACTTTGAGTAGCGGTTTCCACTTAAAAGCCGCTACTTGAAGTAGCAGTTAAGGTAAAAATAAACCGCTACTTCAAGAAGCGGTTAAATTTAATTGACCGCTACTCGAAGTAGCGGTTGGTTAATGAAGCCTTCCACCATCGCTCAGTAAATGTAAACCACTACTTGGAGTAGCGGTTCATTAATAAAGACCGCTACTTCGAGTAGCGGTTTATTGAAATCCCCAAAATCGAACTAGGTTTCCCAATTTCTCACATTTCACAATTTCATTCTCTCAATTTTCTTTTCTCCCTCTCTGTCTTCCAACGCTCACACCGGAGCTCAGTCACCCCGCCGGGTCGTGGAAGCTCGTCGACCACCGTTAACTGACGCCAGCCGCGCCGCATCGTCATTGCTGTCATTCCAGAGTCTAATGAGACCACACCTAGTTCATCTAGACCTACACAAAAGAAGAAGAGGGGGACTTAGCACTTTCATTTATTGTTTGTATAGTTAGTTAGTTAACACTATGTTACATTTAAAACTATGTTTGTGATTGACATATTTTCTTAATCTTGCTTCATCATTAAGAAATTATTGGATAAATTTGAATTTGGATGAACTTGGTGTTTGGTGATTGATGTGTGGATAAACTTGGTGTTGTTGGATGAAATTTGGTGCTGAAATTGCAGGTTGAAGAGCTTATTTTGTTTTATTTCTGGCATTTTGGCCAGTTAGGGGAAAGCAAAACTGCCTGGGGTTCGTGTGCATATAAACCACTACTACAAATAGCGGTTTATATATGCCAGAGCTTCACATAGAACCGCTACCTGGAGTAGCGGTTAATTTTACAGTGAACCGCTACTCTGAGTAGCGGTTTATTTGGGCGAAAACAAAAAAAAAAATTATCGCGTGCCGTCCTACGTGGACGGTACCTATGGAATTAATTTGAAATTTGACGCATGTGAGGAATTAATACTCATTTTAGCATTATTCAAGGAAAAAATTCTAATATTTTGGACAAAGTATCTTAATTATTATTGGTAAATGTAATAGTTCCTCCGTTCTTTAATAATTGCAACATGTAGAGATTGCGTATAGCATATAATCCTTGTTAGTGCAAGCCCCCCAAGGTAGCGAAAATGGTGTTGAATAACTAAATGCAAGTATAAGTATAATTGATTTAAGCAAAACCAAAGCATGTGAATTTGGCAAAGCAATAATGTTTATTGTCAAGTAGCAGAGTTCTCAAGAAAGTCGCCCCCCTCTCTTTTTTTTTTCTCTCTAAAACCCTGGCCTCACTTAGGAGCTGCCATGGATGATTTCATCAATGGTAAGCCACTTTTCCCCTTTTATCTTCAGTTTTTAGTTCCTTTTCTTATTTTGTTGAATAAATTAGTATCTCTTTATGAGATTTCTTCAAACCCTGTTATGGGGTTTTTAGACTCTGTTATGGAGATCTCCTTCTACCCTATGGGAGTTGTGAGTATGGTTTATTTGTTTTTAGGTATGAGAAATTGTTCTCATTGGTTAAACATGAACACTACAACATAATTGACTTTAAGTAACACATTTATGTAACACTTTTTAAGTTGTAGATTTTCTAAATATATAAGTAAAACTTTTGTAACACTTTGTAACATTTAAGGTAACACGTTCACAAAATGTAACATTTTATAGTAACAATTCTAAAATTGTAACACTTATGAACTTTACAATAGGTAACACTTGTGAAATTGTAACACTAGAACTTTAAAATAGGTAACACTAGGAATAGGGGACAGATCCAGCGCAGGTTCGGCGGATTCAACTGAAGCCTAAAAAATCTGGAGAAAAAAAGGAAGAAAATCGACAAAAAAATCAACGTAAAACTGCTTATAAGGTTTCTGCTCCGCGGTACACTAGCGTATTAGTGTTTGGTTCAGTGGTTTGATGGTCCTCACTCCTCAATCTACAGCTCTTACTGACTTGACGCGGGTTCGACTACCTTCTGCGGCTTTTTGTTTCCTTCATTTACTATCTTTGGTTTCTATCTCTACAACTTTACCTTTTTTTTCCTTTTTGATTAAATAGAGCTACTCTTTAATTTATTTTAGTTTAAAGTTTTATAGAACATTTTTAATCATTTCTCTTTTGAAAAAATTGATCACAAATAACACCCAGCTATTAACCATCTTGTTTTAATAATTTCAGCTTTTGCTTAGTTTGGAAAATACCTAAGTTCGAGTACTATCTTATCAAAATAATATGGGCTCTTCAATTTCCTATATAAAATAAAAAATATATTAGTGATGTGACGACAAAAAGGTTAAGAGATTATGAAAACTATCTCAAAAGTTGAAAATAAAAATCGATTATTCAATTCAATTTTCTTTTCTTAATTTTTTTTAAAGTAAGATGAAGGGAACTCATTTGAGAGGGGGATAAGGAGAAATCCTCAAATGAGTCCCATGAGGTTTGATCCCTAAACCTCAGGGATACGAAGTAAGAAGCGATGCCACTACTCCACCACCTCAAACTCTTTTTTTTTCTTTTCTTAATTGTTGTTAGATACCTAAAATTGAGTATTTCATTGTCCTTTTGTACATGTATATTTTCGAATACTTAAATAAGTGTTATACTCCCTCCGTTTTCTAAACTTCTACTCGCTTTCCTTTTTCATCCATTTTTTAGAGTTCTACTTACGGCGTATGTTTTATTACTCATTTGGCAAAAGATATACAATAATTTAATCATTATTAGCTCATAATATCTTTCTCCCTTCTATACTATCTATCTCAAAATATAATAAACCGGCATTCTCTCTCCTCATTAAAAAAAAGTAAAAAAATAACTAGACCCACTTTTTACACTCTCTCTCCAATCTTCCTTAAAGTGTGTATATATAGTGACCGAGTAGAACTCCAAAAGCAGAAAGAGTAATTGCAAATGCATAAATAATTTTAATTTTTGTTTATCTCAGGATTTTGGAAGTATTCCGAGCCCACGTGGTATGGATCTTGGATCCGTCACTGACTAGGAACATTAAAATAACACTCCCAATAATATATCTACTTTAAAATAATGTTAGACCCTCTAAACAATTACCTACTTTTTTTTTTTTTGGTGAACCATACCCCGTTTCCGAAATCCATTTTTGGATCCCGACTAATCCGGATTCGAGCCGGGTCAGGCTCCAATTGGGGGGAAAGCTCTCCCAACACACTCTGTTGCGTTCCCAAGGCTCGAACTCGAGACTTCTGGTTAAGCTAGAATAACTCCCTTACCAGTTGATCTAAGCATGTGTTGGTAACAATTACCTACTCACTGCGTTCACTTTTCCCTCAATTGGACTCTCTTTCAACCAGAAACAAAAAACTACATAACTCTCCAACGCCCAGGATGACCAAGCTCAATAAAGGTCTAAACATACAAAAACTAACAAAATTTACTTATCAACAAAAAGCTGTGATCTCTAAGAAGTTCTGCCTCATGTCTATGTGAAAGATCAAGGCAGAATTCAAGTAATGACTTACAGAATTTAATTTCCCAGCACACAAAATGGGTTATGTGGAAGAAGAAGATATCTCAAAGCAAGTAGGCTTTGGTTTTAAAGGGCAACTAAGTGACAAGATCAACTCCTGGACAAAAAGAACCTGGAACTTGCGAGGGGAGTTGAGGGCAATGTTGTCAACTTTATGAGCATAAATCTTCCCATTCTTATCAAACTTGTACTCTGAAACACCATCGAAACGACCACGGCTTTCCCAAGGAACTCGTGGGATTCCATGGAGAGTCCAACGAACCAAGATGACATTATCCACAGGTTGCCAGACACTAACAATTTCGATCCACAAAGCCCTGAAAAATATTTTTCCATGGAATCGCAATGCCCAGAAGATTGTTGTGTAGTTCTCAATGCCAGTAAAGGTATTCAAAGGATCTTTGAACACTATATCATCCCTGAAAACGGATCCAAAAAAGAATGAATTAAAAGGGATCAAGGACAACATACACAATTGAAAAAGGCTTTTCAAAGGCCTAAAAACCAATCACTCTCTTGCAAGTTCTAACTTATCCAGGAGGCACTCAATTCTAAAGATAATTAAGAATATTCCCAAATATACTCATTTTGTTTCAGCAATCCCCCATATTTTGATTAACTAGGAACAGTAAAATAATTGTCACAACCTATGTTACTTGGACTCGAGTACTCATGTCAAACGCGGATACGAACTCAAAGGTTTGAAGCGACTAATTTATAAAAATTAAAAAAATCATGATATGATATCGGCAAGAAAAAAAGTGTCGAAGTGTCCACACTCCATAGTCTACAGCCATGTGGAAGTAATCCCATTAATATAGGTCTCAATTTTATGTATGTTTTCCAAAACTAGTCACTAATGATTTCTACCTTTAAAATTAGGTTCTTAACAATATCAATTTTCTTGATGCCACCCCCAGCCTCTTGTCACCATCTTCACCATCTCTAACTTAACAACCTTTAACCTCTGAATTATATGCTTTCAAATAGGTTATTCAATTTTTGTTGTGCGCAAAATCCAAAAATTCAAATAACCCCCACTGCTACAACGACACCGCCATCAAATAGAACTCATAAACCTGCAACCCCCTTCTGATTTTGCATGAACATGTACTATGTGAGCCCTTCCCCCCCGTTGTTTTCATCTCTTATCATCATTATCCCATCATCATCGACGCACTCCCCTGTTTTGTTTCTGCAGAATTTTCCCCAATCCATTACATTATCACCATCCCCCCATGTCAGGATTCAGCAGAATTTTTTAAAGGCCAACCCACCTTTCCGGATATGCAGCACCTTCGTTATAGAGTGGTGCGGTTTGTATGGGTGGTGGTCCATGGAGGGAAAAGAGGGGGCAGGCGGTAGAGAGAAGTAGATTAAAAAAAGGAAGCCAATTACAAATGTGGCAAGTGGATGTTGTTACCCGCTAAACCCAGTTACTTTAGTCTCAGGAGTCAGGACTCATCGGGGAAGACAACATATAGAGTTGAGCCTATTCCCATATCAAAAGATGGGACTGATTAATGATTATAAAAGGACGAAAATAGTTCGAAGTGATTTCATCAATTTTTCCACTAAATACAGCATACTATGCTCATGTCAAACACATAAATCAGCCATTACTTCAGCAAATCAAGGCAACTCAACCTAATCTCTTTGTCTCAATTGTTTTGCTAACACTTCTATGAATTATTAAGCTGCACACCATTGATAAGTCACAGTCCAAAGTAAAATCCAAGCAAAAGCAACAACAACCCCTAATCCCCTATATTTCACTTATACTTTCCTATGCATTACTTTAGAATGTTTCAAATTGAATATAGGATGTTTACAATTACTTTGTGCCATCAAAGAATTATATTGCTGAAGCATGCTACAATTTCTTAATGTTACTTGCTATGCATCTTTTATCAGCAAAGCCAAATTCAACCAAGTGGATGTCTTCATCTTCATGTTAAGAAATGGAGAAGAAAGTACCACATAGTTGAAGAATCCCTTAGGAAGAGGAAGAAAAGAAAGAAAGCATCAAAAAGAAATATAATACATGCCAATTGAGATCCCAGATTCAACCAAAGTCAATTCAGGCTTGGAGAAATAAAAACATACATAAATTAAACCCTTGAAATGGTTTCTTAAAGTGGTTTCCATCTCTATCTCTCATCTTCGCTCTTTTCTCTCCACATCTCGTTCCCTACCCCCTCTTGGGGCCTGTTCTCCCCAGTTTATTTTCATTCAGTTCAGTTCAGTTCTATGCCGAAGAGAACAGGCTCTTGGTCCCTATTCCTCTCTATGTCTCACTCTTCTTATGGAAAAAACTTCATTTAGTTCGATATCTTATGGAATCAATATAAGCATTATGAATGAGGAGATAGACACTGACCTCCTGATAAATTGAAGAATCTCCATAGGTTTTTCTCAGTTCAACCACATATAGTGCTGGACGGATCTCGAAAACCCGTGGGAATTTCTTGATCAATTGCAAAATAGAAAAAAACACTAAATTTATAACTCTATATTTAGATTCTACGGAAGTATATTAGTAGCATTATAATGGCGAAATTGCCATGTGATTTACAAACCATATTCATATCGGAGATAAAGTGGCAAATTCTCAAATCAATCATCCAATTGACTTCCTGAGCTCAAATTACACAAGTTTAAGCTTTGATCACCCAAAAAATATCATAATAGCTTCATAAAATCCTAAAGTTACACTATTTTGAACATCAATCACAAGAACCATTCACTAAAGCGAAAGAGAATGCACAGACCTGATAAACAGGCTTAGGTATTCCAAGAGAGAGCAAATCAGAAGGAGGCGAAGTATTCGCCTTCAGAAGATTATTACTAGAATAACAATCAATTTTATCATTATTTCGACCAGCGCATCCTGCCGTCCTCTCCCCTCCATTCTTCATTCTTCAAGCTTAGTGATTTCGAAACCCGTGATGCCGAAGATATCGAATTCGAGGAAAAATAATTAAGGTCGCAACAGTAAGACATAAAAGGAGACCCAAAAACTCACTCAAATGAGGTTGTTGGGTCAATATAGATATAGATAAGGCAGTGAATTCCAGACAGAATGCCGAGGCATATAGAGGCAAAACAGAGACGTAAGTGAAGGCATAGCAGCCAGGAAACCAACCGTATATAGTTTCTCAGGGTAGTTTCACACCTACTGACCTTATTTGCAACACTAAGAGGTAGAACTTTAAAGTTCCATTTAATATTCTAGGTCTTCAAAATTAATCTTGCAACACACTTCAGTTAACGTTTTTGCTAACTTTCATCAGCAACAAAACTACATAGCCAGCCAGCTATTAGTGTACAAAAGAGCTATATACTGAAGCTATAACATTTACATTTAAGACTAAAACATGAAGTTGGGAACTTTTCTGTGGCCCTAAATAATCAGCATATACAAAAAGCAATGTTGTGAGTTCATCGTCTAGAAGTTGTGCAAAGCTAATAAGTGCTCACTGAGCAGAATCCATATAAGGATCTCATACAAAGTGGAAAAAAAACCAGAACCAAGAAACCAAAGTCTTCATGCAACTATTAGCAAAACATAATTCTACTATTTGCTGAAAATAGTATGTTATCCAAGCTGTTCAAAGCTATCAAAGTTGAAGCTTTTCATCCTAGTCAACACTTTCAACACGCAAGCCATACCCCCCTTCCTTCATCTCATTAGTCAAAATAAGCAAAATGTGGTATCATCAATCATCGTTCGAAAATTTCCACCGTAAAACAAACATTGACTACTACACTTTTGAGTTCTAGTTACCAAATTGGCATAAGGAAATAATTACAATTTTGCCAAAATGAATCTGTTTCAGCAACAACCAATCAAAGCTGACTGACTGCATCAAAATACAGAACCCCAACGCCAAAATCAACATAACTATTTCCCCAAAATGCATCATAGAATGACATCAAAATCATATAACACACCCAAATTACAAGAAGATAACCCACAAAACAAATAATCAAAATTACATATGTGAAAATTGAAAACATTTGATAACCCAAAAAAGGGCTGCCAAAATGCAACATAAAGATACCCATCAACAAAATTATCATACAAGTTGCAATCTTTACCATCAAATATTCTCAAACAATTAATAATCAGTCAAATTAAATCCCACTAAAAGAATCCCCAACCAAAGGGTAATCAAACAATACTTCCAAATTCCACCAAGTAATTACCATACTATTATATACCCAACCCCAAATTTAGAAAACAAACAAGAAACAATACTTTCCTAATTTAACAACAAAATTATCTCTTTTTAATGGTTGTAGGATTTTGTCGCACAAATTTTTTTTTTTACAGAATGTTGTTGCACTATTAAGTGATTAGTAATAATATGATAATAACATATCAAATAAAATAAGTGAAAAAGAAACTTATTTAAGATTATTAGATATAAATACACAATTTAGCTTTCTACTTCACACGTATCGCGTGCATAAAACTAGTCATATCTAAATGAAACCTCCCGTACATTTTTGCACCGGTTAAAAACTAGTCGTAGTATAAACTAAACTCCACCCCCGCAGCGTCACAACTCACATTCCACAATCCTTGATGCTAAATCCTAAAACCTATAAATGACACCATGATAAGCAAGGGTATCCTTTATTCAACCGCATCAAAAGAATGCCTGTCTCCCTCCCTCCATGCATTGAGGCGCCCCAATGCCTCTACGATATATTGATTATGTTGGAGGGAGAGATCCAAAATATTTTTTCACAGCCTCTCCACGGGGGTTCAGTAAACGGGCATGATAGTGTGTCGATTTTGTTATCGTTCAAGTGGAAGATGCCACGATCATTATGTAACTTACACGCAGTGAGATAGGAACACTGAGTGTCAATGAAGTAGATGCAATTAGGATGCAAACCAGGATATTTAGTCGAGCACAAGGAAAAAGACTGGTCTTGACCCACAAAGATGCAACGTTCTTCTAGGGTCTTCAAACGTACCAAAATCCTCTCTTCAAAGTCAACCTTGAAAACATCAAAGTGCAAAGTTTGTTCATGAGGAATGCCACTTAAGTTGCTGCTAAAATGCCTGACGACGAGTACGAGGTCACTAGACTTGCCATTATCATCCAACATTACCAAGTGATATGTTTTTAAAAGAACCTTTCTTAACTCCTTCAACTCCTTGTTCTCCTCTTGTTCGAATTGATCCCTGAGATTGGCTTCAATTCGACCTTCAGTGAACACACATACTTTTTTGGACCTCTTCTTCCTATCACGGCAGAGGTCAAACACTTCAATCCCATTTCCATTAATCGTATAGAACAGCTTTAAAGTGTAAGAGAACACCACTTGATTACAAATATCATAGGGAAGGTAGTCATCTTGCAATCCAATCCATCCTAAGCTAGTCTTAGGATCATCCCAAATGCGACAGTAAGCAAGTTTTCGCGGCTCCCCCTGAAGAGCCGTCACAACACAATCAGCCTGGCGTGGATCAAAATTTGAAATGGAAAGGTGGGAAATCATGCCAGCAAACCACTCCGCCTCAAAGGGAAGCATACAACTATCTATGCTTAAATCAGAGACTATGTCAACGCTATCAACCAAGTTGAACAGGGTACAGCCTGTTTCAGGGTCGCGTTCAATACTCAAAACTTCAGGAAGGGTGGCCAAGGAAGGGAGGCGAATCACACTCATGTCCTTGTCACTCATATATGGATTGGTTAGATAGACAGGGCAATCATCCGTGGGATTGGGATCAACAAAACCTAACCATTCCCCCGTTGAGGCAAAGCACACAGCTGTCTCTGGAACCCCGAGGCAATCCTTTCGATTTAACCTCACTACTCGATGCTCTACGGGGCTGTAGAACGAGTCCTCTACTGCCCGTCTCCCTCTCACCAGGTCTATTTCCGGACCTATCATGAGCCATGGTGTTTTCGGATTTGGCAGACAATCCAAATCATCCACCACCTCCAGTGGTAGTAATGATTGCGACTTGGATGAGATGCTGAAAGCAGGTTGTCGTTGAGAAATGACAAGTTTCTTTCTTGCTGCTACAGAGGATGGTGTTGCAATAAAACGATTATGAGGATAAACGTAACAGCGAACAGAGCTACTAAGTGACATTGTCCATTGCATCGCCATTCTGGAAATTGACAAAACATAAAATTAGATGCAGACCATCACAAATCTGAACCATCTCATCAGCTGTAAAAACTTCAATGAATCAGCAAATACAATGAATATACATACCATCAGTCCATCACTATTGAATCCTAGAACAATCACTAATGGGGACCACCTACTTGTTTAAAAGCCAGCTAGCTAACCATTATCAACATATCCGGTCCTGGGCCGTGAAACCTCAGCCCAGCCCGCTAGAGCCCACACAGACTGGCCCGCCCAGCCCGCACCAGTGGCCAGAAAGTCAAAAACACAAAACAGCACTACATGCAAGAAACCAGTAATGAAACATTAATTTAATAATTCAATCATCTCAACTTAACTGAATTTCCTCAAGTTATCCATCCTAGTTTTATAAATTTATCCTTTAGACCTAAATAATTTACTTCGATTATCCTAATTTTCAGTATATTTACCCTACTTTTCTTAATTTACTCCAAATCTTAACCTAATTTCTTTGATTTGCCATAAACACTAATTTTCTAAATCAACCTTGAGATATCACGTATACTAATTTTCTGAATTTAACTTATTTGTCTTAAACCAAATCGCACACAGAAGTTGAATAAAATCAGATCAAATGTATCACTGTACACTAATTGCCCCCAAAAACTTAAAAATACAAACTTCTAACAAAAAAAATAGATTAAAATCATAATAGAAATAACAACAATACAGCAACTCAAAATCCAACTATAAAGAATTAGACTTTACATAAATTTTAATACCTTTACCTTTACCTTGTGATCTATGATTACCGTGAGACTTCAGATAGAGAAGAACTGAGATTTCAGAGTTTAAGAGAGAGAGAGAAAGTCAGTGAGCAACTATTAAAAAAAATACTACTATGACGAGTTAAGGGTATATTAACGACCCAAACTATTAACTTTTTCACCGTTCAGGACCTGGAACTTTTTTTTGCATCGTTTACTACCCAATGTCATTTGCCATTGACAATTTATAACTGTGGTTAAGCATGGGCCCCACTCTCCTCTCTTCTCTCTCCATAGTCCATACTCTCAACCTCAAATTTATTTTCTCTCTCCTCTCTCACTCTTTCTCTCATCTCTCACCTGCATATGCTACTGAAGAACTCAAGAACCCTAACCCAATTTCTTTCTCTCACCTCCATTACTCTTTCTTCCCGGATCTACCTCATTTCTTCACCAATTTCTACCAAAATTTACCTAACAATTCGTTTAATCATATTCGGTTTTTTGGGTAGTGTTAACATATTCGGTTTTGATCACAAATTTCTGTTTTTTTCCGAGTTAATGGGATCGATTATTTTGTGGGTTTGAACCATTTCTGGTTTACGATTTCGCTTTTTTTGGGGAAAAACATCCGAAATCATTCAAGTTGGAAGAAGAAGATGTTCAAACCCAAAAATCGAATTTTTCGGTTTGAATCTAAAAGTTTCAAACCCAAAAATTCGTTTTTTGGGTTTTTAGCACAAGATAGTTCAATGTGGATGAATCTCGAAGTTGTTCTTCGTCATATGGTCTCTCTTTCTCACTCTTGAACTCTCTTTTTCTTGTGGATTTTTTTTGTGTTTGTTGTATTGTTCGAATTTTTGTGGGCATGTTCGATTTGTGGTATGATTTTTGTTGTGATTTTTCGTTGGGGTTGTTCTGATTTTTTTTGTTGGAATTGTTTAGCTTTTTTGGGTTTTCTTTCCAATTGTTCTGATTTTTTTTGTTTGAATTGTTCTGATTTTTTGGGTTTTATTTCGAATTGTTCAGATTTTTTTGTTTGAATTGTTCTGATTTTTTGGGTTTTCTTTCGAATTGTTCTGATTTTTTGGGTCGTATTGTTTTGTTTTGTTGTTCGAATTCTTTAGATCTTTAAGAATGGAGCAGTAAATTCGAATTTTTCTAATGGGCTTGCGATAAATGTGAATTTGGCAAATGGGGTTTGTCATTTATTTTTTTGAGTAGTGCAGCAAAGGTGATGTGATACTATTTGCAGGGGACTAATTTTTGAAGCTTTGGAGAAGATGAGAATGGAGATTGAAGTTGTAATGGATTTTATTTTTTGGGTTTTTCTTGTACTTTTTGGATATTTAAGTATTATTTATTTTATAGTTTTTTTTGGTGTAGTTAACCTCAGTTGAGTTAACAATGAGTTAACTTGCCGGAATGTTGTCCACAGGTCCTGAATGGTGAATAAAGTGATAGTTTAGGTCCTTTTGGTGCCCTTAACTCGAGATAACATAGTATCTCTAGGATATTATTTGATTTCTCATAGTATATATTATCAAGATTGTGATTATATGTATATCTTTAGTTATCTTTGATGTACATCTCTATTATTCTTGTGTATCTTTTAGATATCATAGTTGTACTATAAATAGGCTGTAAACTCTTTCAATACATTTAAGCTTTCTCTCATTCTCTTCTCATAACTCTATCATGGTATCATGAGCTATTGATCCATTTTTTTCCCGCTTCCGTTACTACCATGGCTACACCATCAAAACCTTTTGCCGACGCCGACAAATGATGGTGACCATATCAAACTTCTCATATTTTCTCTCAGAAAGCTTCAAACCAAAATCACACTTCCGCTCAACTCTTTTGGCACCCAGTATTTCATATACCAAGCGATGTCAATTATCAATTTTTTTTTCTCCAAACCCTTTTCGGCACCCTGTAGTTTGTCTACCAAGTGTTGCCAAACATAAATTTCCTTCTCCAAAACCATCATGGAGAACCATAAAATTCTCTTTTAAATAACCGTCACCATCATTACATTTTTCTATCTCTCCTCTAATGGTGGTGAAGGAACCCATATATTTTTTCTCCTATATGATAATTCTTCATTTTAAATTTTGCAATAAATGGTTCACGTGTCAACAACTGTGAAAAACAGCCATTAAACAACTTCCAATACTCAACTCTCTCCAAACCCTCTTGAAGAATTACAATGCAATGCAACCTTTCTCATCTAAACTTCAATTCCAACATTAATGGTAACTTATCTCGTCCCCCCACCATCTTTCCAAACTTCCAAGGAAAGGCCCGAAATTGTCATCACCATTTCTCGCTCAAAAAAAAAAAACTAAAAATAAAAAAAAAAACCTTCTTGTGACTACTCTAAACCCTTATGGAGAAACCACACCAAAGGCTTGAAAATTGCCATATACTCTTATGCGCTGCAACAAAACCACTCATAAGACCAACTCCAATGGCTAACGCCATGTCCCAACTCCTTTCTTTACCCTTATCTGTAAAGACACAAACCCAAATTTTATATAAATAATAACGCTCTCCCATTATCCTCTCTTCTCGCATGCACCACTCACCACATACAACTTCGTGGTTTCCTACCCAAAACCCCAATATTGTGGTATAAAACTCACATTCTAGAATCCCGACTTCCTTTTCTTTCTCTTCCTTTTACAACAAAAAAAAAAAAAAAACACTTATGCAACCTCATCATCCTCATCATTGTTGTGTGATTCTCGTAGCCAGCAACCACCAATCACTTGGTCATCATCATCACGTACCCATTTTTTTTTTCAAGATTGCACTTCCCCTTCGGCCGTCCATCTTGTAGGGGCATGTTAGAGATAACATAGTATCTCTAGGATATTATTTGATTTCTCATAGTATATATTATCAAGATTGTGATTATATGTATATCTTTAGTTATCTTTGATGTACATCTCTATTATTCTTGTGTATCTTTTAGATATCATAGTTGTACTATAAATAAGCTGTAAACTCTTTCAATACATTTAAGCTTTCTCTCATTCTCTTCTCATAACTCTATCACTAGATGCATCCAGAAGTGCGATTGATGATTGTGGCTTATTAGACTTGGGTTTTCGCAGTAGTAATTTACATGGCAATGCCAAAACGATCCAGACAGTATGCGGAAAGGCCACTGTGCGAGCAAAGTAAGGTGCTGGGGAGCAGCAACTATTGGTAAAATTAAGAAGAAAATTCAAGAGACAGGAGTTACAAAACCGGCAGAAGCATGTACCTGATGCTCTTATGTTTGAAAAGTGTAATGAACTTACTACTTTTTTGGATTACCTGCATAAACAGGAAGAGACCTATTAGCATGCCTGTGCCCGAGGCAATGAACTTTGCGACTATGAAAAAAATACAGCATACTTCCATCATAAGGCGAGCGCCAAAGAAAAAGAAGTTCGACTAAGAAACTGAAGGATGACCATGGCTAGTGGCAAGAATGTGTTGAAGCTATTGGCAAAGTCACTTTTTATTAGTTTGACAACTATTCACATCTTGTGAACCCTCTAGCTTCACTGATGCACTTGCAGATATCAAAAAGAAAGTGACTAATACAATGAATCAAGCTCCTGATGTTGTTACATCCGTGGAAGTAGTGTGGCAAGCTGTAATCGAAATGCACCCAAATAAGGCTCATGGTATTGACTATTGAAGGTATACACACTTTGTTCTATAAAAAATGCTGGCATATTGTTGGCCCAAAGGTGATTAACTATGTTTAGAAATGGTGGAATGGGCTGGCTGATTTGACAGAGGCAGGGGCGGGGCAAATGTAATGGGGGCCCTATACAAATTTTTAAAATTGGGCCCTTGATTTGTAGTTTAAAGCAAATATAAGATTCTCAATTTTAATTAAAAAAAGTACTTTTGTATTTAAAATAAGAAAGTCAAGTTACATCATATTAAAAATAAAACATATCTACTTAAACAAAAGTGTTGCTCACTCACTGGATGATTTGAACAAACTAATATTGAAAGATGTATTAAAACAATTTAAAAGACATTCAATTAAAATATGAAAAACCAGTTGTAAGATAAATTGAAAAAAAATGGAGTGAAAATAAATTACCCAAAATAACTCTGGATGAGCCGCTGCTTTTTTGCTCCAGTGGCATAGATTAGATTGGGTACTGCGTAGTTTAATTCGAGTTGGATGGTATATCTGGATCAATTGGACAATTGCTAATGGTTAAATCTTTATTTTCATGACATAATTGAAGATTAAACCATTTTATTGGAATTAAATTAATTGACCCATTTCTTCAACTTCTCTTGGAATGGTGGTTTAATTCAAGTTTTGGAATTAAAATTATTGGGAAAGAAAATGTAAATGCACCAATTGAAATTTTAGAATCTGGGAGAATAGGAGCCATTAATGAATGGGGTGAAGCTTCTTGGAGTTATAGTAGAAGGATGTGAAGAGTTATGTGTTTCATAAAGAGCAATGAAGACTAATAAAGGTAAAAAAAAAAAAATAAGTGAACAAGTATGCGTGCAATACGCTTACAGCTATCATCCACAAGACCACAACTTTTCAATTCCCAAAAAACTCGAAAAGGCAAAATTTCATGGGTTATGCAGATTTGATCCGCGTACCTAATGCATAATACACTCACGGTACTACCACTGCTCCATATCTTTTCCTTTTGTTGTACAATCAACAAAATAAATATATTTGGGGCCCCTATCTTTAGGGGGCCCTAGGCGGTCGCCGTTATAGAATGGGCCAAGAACCGCCCCTGGACAGAGGCGAACAGAACTGTTGTCGTCCTTATTCCAAAATGCTATGAGCCTATGCAAATGGGTGATTTCAGGCCCATAAGAGCACCCACATTGGTGGGAAATGATGTTCCCCATTTCAGGAAAAAAAAGGCAAAAAGAACCTCCCCAACATTGTTGGATGGCAACTTTATAGCCCATCACTTAGCTAAGCTAGTCCCTTTAGGTGTGGAACAAATTTGGGAAAATCACTATTCTCCGGAAGTGGCTCCCTATGTACTCATGGACAATTTGTCCTTACCTTAATGTTAGCTTTTGCTTTTCCCCTCAAAAAAAGAAAAAAGAAAAAGAAAGTGGAGCACCAACAAATAAGGAGGCTTTTGATAGTGGCAACGAACCAAAACTCGCCACGTGGCTAGGTAAATGGTCCCCCCTTCTCTCCTTCTCTCACGCATGCTTCTAATGTCTTGTCCTCACAGCTCAATTATTTTCGTTTCATCTTGGTGTTTATTTTGCTCAATTATAAAGTGGTATACAAGAAAATCTCTAAATTATTTTGCTTTCATCTTGGTTTTTATTGTATTTTGTTCTTTTATTCTTTATTTTAATTTTAGTTGTGTTGTAATGTACATTTTTCCTTCACTGTAATTTAGTTTTGCAAGTTTATTAAATTCCAAAATTTCAATTACAAAGCTTTGAGTATTTGTACCTTTTAATGTCTTGTCCTTATAGCTCAATTATGAAGAAAAGTTTAAGTGAATAAAATTTTGTAATTATGTTGTAATTGATTGAACTTTTATTATTTGAATAGTTAGAATCTATGATTTTTTCACTATATACCCCTGACAAATTTCTTTTTACACCATATACCCTTTCGACTTTTGAAATTCACCATATACCCCGACTTTTTAAAAAATCCACAACATGCCCTTTTTGACTAACGGACGTTAACTCCGTTAGTCATTAACCCCTAATCCTCCCTCTAACCCTAATTAACTATCCTAAACCCTAACCCCCTCTAGCCCTAACCCTAATCCTAACCATAACCCCTAAACCCTAAACCCTAAACCCCGAACCCTAAACCCTAAACCCTAAACCCTAAACCCTAAACCCTAACCACACAACCACCATCCCTCCCCCACCCCTACCCCTTCCCCCACTGCCCCACCACCCCCGAAGCCCCCTTCCCCCTTCCCCAGCCCCACCCCCGAAGCCTCCCTCCCCTCCCCCTCCCCGACATCCTCTTCCTCCCAGTTTTCGAACCCCCTCTGTTTTCCTTTTGCATATGAGATTTTCAAGCGATCGAAATCGAAAGAACAAATCGAAGAAACAAAAATCCGACAACGTGGGGGAAGGAAGGGGGGTTCGAAAATTCGACAACTGATTTGGAGAACGAGAACAGAAGGGTGGGTTCGAAAATCAAGGCGGAAGAGGAAGAGGATGTAGGGGAGGGAAGGGGGGCTGCAGGAGAGGGGGGACTTCGGGGGTGGGGCTGCAAGCAGAGGCGGATCTAGGATTTTAGGTTTGGAGGGGCCTCATTAGTACATCAATTACACCTACTAATTAGGAGTAGGCAATATGCCTAATACACCTCAAATAATTTAATTGCAGCAATGAACAATGATGAGAAATTTAGATTTGACGTCAACAAATTTAACATTAATATTGATTCAGTAATTTATTTAAAAATTGATGTATTAAAAAATTATTAGGAATGAATTTGAAACTTAATAATAATTGTAGTTGGACATTATTTTTAAAAAAGGTAAAAGTAATTGTGCTTTAAAGATAAGTAGTGACAATAATAAAAATTTTAAAATAAACAGAAAGATGGAAGCAAGAGAAATAGAAAAATAAAAGAAACAAAATTTATTAAATGAACACAGAATTGGGAAAATAAAAGAAGTAAGGACAAAAAGAGAAAGAAAAGAAAAAGGCACAAAAAGCTTTAGCTGCCCTCGAACCTGCGATGTAGTGCACAATGAAGATTTTCAGGCCAAGACAATACCTCTTAACCAAGGAGTTCAACACTGATTATCTTTGTAAGAATCTGTATTTGTACTATAAATGACATATGGGTACAGTCCCAAACAAAAATTTTATTTTATTTTTGGGGGGTCCTGGGCCACCCAGGACCCTTATTGGATCCGCCTTTGGCTGCAAGGGCGGGGGCTTCGGGGGGTGGGGCTACGGGGAGGGGGTAGGTGGGGGGAAGGGGGGTCCGGGGGTGGTGGGGGGAAGGGGTGGGGTGGTTCGTGGGTGGTCGGGGTTAGGGATGGAGGGGTTTAGGGTAGTTAATTAAGGTTAGTGGGGGGTATTAGGGGTTAATGACTAACGGACGTTAACGCCGTTAGTCATTAAGGGCAAGTGGATGTACTCCCTCCGTCCCAGAAAGATCTGAACACTTATTTGGACACATAGTTTAAGGTGATAAGTTGTGGTGTGGTTATCAAATGTTATTTTATTTAAAAAGTAGATGTGATAGGAGTTGGTAGGGTATTTTTTATTAGAGGAGAGAGAAAATTGGATAACTTTTTAGTGATAAAAGGTAGAGTGTGGCCCAAATATGTATAAAAGAAATAATATATTAATGGTGGAACCATGCCAAGAATGGAAGTGTTCAAACTATTTTGGGACAAACATAAAAGGAAAGTGTTCAGACTATTCTGGGACGGAGGTAGTATTTTTTAAAAAGTGGATGGTATATGGTGAATTTGGTAACTCACAAGGTTATATGGTGCAAAAAAATATTTGTCAGGGGTATATAGTGAAAAAACCGTAGAATCTACTTGTAAATTTTGTACGATGTGATGTTAGAATTTGAAGTCATAAATGTAAATTAGGGTTCCGATTTCACTTGTTTTTTTTGTAGCATTTCACAATATATCAATTATATTGATTTTTATAAATGCATCAATTGCAACATTCTAAAAATAATCATGTTACCAAATAGGAAAAATTGTCAAAAATAATCCGAAGTTTGGGACGTCTTCCACCATTAATCTCAAGTATCGTTTTTCCCTAAATAATCCCAAGTTCGCATGTTATCTTCCAATATTGGTCCGACTCCAAGGATAACCTGCTTAGTAGGTAAAAATCGTAGGCCTCAAGTATAAAATTTAGTTATATTTAATTATATCTCTTTTGGTTTAATTTTTTTTTTAATTTATATTATATTTTAAGTTTTTTTTTTTATTTTTAATCATATCTCTTTGTTGGTTTGAATTTTCGAAATTTATGAGTATGGTAATGATTGCACGAGGCCGCGAATTTAAAAGTTTATGCGTGGGTTTGTTGTTAGATTTTTTTTGTTGTATAAGTTTGGTTTGCATTATTATTTATTTTTTTATTCAAGTGAGTACCTGTTCTTTCCCTTTCATTTATTTTTTTTTCCTTTTTTTATCGACGGAAATGGATCAACATTTAAATAAAAAAAACATAGTGGGGCCCATGATATTTTTACTTGTTGAGCAGGTCACCAGAGGAAGGAGAACAATATGGGAAGACAACATGCCAACTTGGGATTATTCTCGGATAAAAGAAACATGGGATTAATGGTGGAAGATGGCTCAAACTTGGGATTATTTTTGACAATTTTGCCTACCAAATACCTAACTTATAAATAATTACAAACTTAGTGTAGTTATAGTAGTTATAAACTTATAATATAGCATGTATAAATAATAATCACAAAAAGTATAACTGAAATTAAGTTCAATTCTAGTCATTATCAGTTTCAGTTTAAATCAGTTTGAGTACATTTCAATTCAGTTCATCAATCAACTTTTCAGTTTCTGACCGCTATTTTCAGTGTCAGTTCACTTTCAGTTCAGTTGCATTTCAGTTTCGATTTCTCATTTTTAAGTTGCAGTTCAATTTTTTCAGTTGATTTCAGTTAAATGTCACTTTATTTCAGTTCAGTTCAACCGGCACTTCATCCACCAAACTAACCGGCAATAGCTCTAGGCTAGACAATTAATTAGAGTAAAAGCTCATGGACCATATTATATTATTGTTAATCGGACACCGGAGAGCAAGTGGGAAGAACAAACCTTGACAGTTGACCACCATTGCTTTTGGCAAGAGAGCAGTTAATGTGATAATTGCATTCTCTGTTGGTGAAAGTTACCATCTTTAATTGGGTTGCTACCTGCTTTTCTTCTTCAAAGGTCTGTCTTTTTTCCTCCTCTTAAATAAAATTTGATTTCATCACTCCTCTTTTTTTTAAGGGTTTATCATTTGACTTGTGTGTTTAATTTTTGTGGGTTGGTTTGTAGTAATAAGTACTAACTATATTGTTTTTCTCGCTTAATTTTGTCATAATTGTGTAACTTTCTGATACAATTTAACCCAATTAAACTCTTACTACATGTTAAGGGATTTTTTTAGAATTACATTAATATCAAAATCTTTTTCTTTTTTTAATATTAAATTAGGTGTCTTGCTGTCATGAAATTTATCTGGGTCCTTTTTCTGTGTAATGGGTTTGTTAATGGATGAGGATTCCAGGAAAGTGACTTTCTTATAAAAATGTTGATGAGATCAGGAGTGACGATTTATACTTAAAATATTCTGGGTAATTAAAAATTGGAGACATAAAAGCTACTTGATAGTTGATACTACTATAAACTAAATTATTACTATATGTAATGGTACCATAGTTATACTCATGATTTACCAAGATATCATATGGTATTGAAATTTGTTGAGAGAGAGAGATAACAAATATGGAAGAGATAGATATAGTGATTGTTGGTGGAGGAATTTGTGGCTTAGCTACTGCTCTTGCTCTACACAGGTTCTGTTTACTTCTCCTGTGTTTTTTTCATTTCACTAGAAACTTCATTCACTAGTTCACTCGTGGCCCAGTTGAGCCCATTGTGCGCATTGCAATGGGCGCGCAATGGGCTGCTAGGAACAAGTACTTGATTCTTGTCAAGTCATATCATTGATTAAAATTTAGAATTGTGCAGCCAAATTTATCGAGTTTGGCTTGGTATTCAAATAAATGTTGTGATTCAATGACATCTACTAGCTTTCAGTTTGGTCGATTACGAAAAAGCAACATAAATTTTCATGCTGTATAAAAGAGAGTGGAGGATTGTTGAAATAGTGAACGGTATAAAATGTGAAGTTGCTACTGAGACAGAATGTTTATTTTGTTTGTATGCAGGAAAGGTATTAAGAGTGTGGTGTTGGAGAGGTCTGATACACTGCGAGCGACAGGAGCTGCTATTGGTGTTTTCCCTAATGGCTGGCGTGCCCTCCACCAGCTTGGTCTTGACTCCACTCTTCAATCAACTGCTATTCCATTCCAAAGGTGATGAATATTTGTATAACTGAATGCAATATTCACTTGAGTGTTTTTCTCTCTCTAACACCCTTATGTGTCCTACAGGGCAGTTGACGTTTTGGCTGACAAGGGCGTTGTACGAGAAACACTCTTAAGGTAATATTTACAATTTGTGTAATTGTGTCTTATTAAAGGCATGTGGAGGGAAGGATACTAACAACTGTTTGTGGCTCAATGGAACTGTGCACTCTAGGACATCTCTGTTTCACAATCACTTTCTCCTTTGTGATATTTGACACAACAGTTTGAGTTCATACTTGTTTACTCTTTGTCCATGCTTCTCGTTATGCTTGCATTACCAAAATTTGCATCTATCAGATAATCAGAATTCAGATCACTAGAATAATCCAGTTTAGTGTAGGAAGGCAACATAAGTGGAGAATCTTTATTTGCTCGGGATACAGGGAATCCTATATCTCTAACAAAGCACACTATGTTTTTAGCACAACTAACCTTTATAATGAATTAGGTCAAGCTACTGTTAAATCTTCTAGCCCTTTGGATAGCGTCAAATATCCTCTTACTCATATGCCAGCTTTACATAGGCCTTGTTGGTAAAGAGTTTTTCTAAGCTTTTAGTGGTTTGGAGGCAGATTATAAGTTGGACCAACCAATCTATTGGTTTGGAGTAAGGATTGTGCAACTAATTTTGAAAAAGCCCTTTAGCCTAAATTTTTGGGATAATGATGAAGGATAGAAAATCAGTTTGTAAAAACCTTACCCCCAAAGAAGCGTATTTATGCTCTTATATGTAATCTTATATCCATCATAAGCTAACTAGCTTACTCTACCGAACACTTTTTAAGCGAACCACCAATTCAGTAAGCTGGTCAGATAAGATAATACAATAAGTTAGTCAGATCAATTAATAGATCCCTTCCAAC
Source organism: Beta lomatogona (assembly GCA_947646795.1). Lineage (NCBI taxonomy): Eukaryota > Viridiplantae > Streptophyta > Magnoliopsida > Caryophyllales > Amaranthaceae > Beta > Beta lomatogona. Next base: position 715,119 of record CANSNZ010000933.1, read on the forward strand.
TAATTACTAACTGCTAATTGCCAAGCAGGAGTATAATGCCATTGTTTGGAATTTTTGTTGCTCAAATTGGAAGATCTTTAATTGTTTCTAAGATTCAGATGTATTTGGTATTTACTCAATCTATGTTATGCTATTGTATGAGTTTCATGATGGATAACTCTACAAGTGAAGTCATGGCACTCAGCTCAAAGGAAGGAAAACAAGCTGCTAATGGAGATTTTGGATCTAGTGCTACTGAATGGGATTACAATACGTACAACAAAGTTCATATATGCTTCGCATAACAGAAAGATAAAGAAGAATGCTGAAATTAGTTTTTTTTTTTTTTTTTCTTTTTACAGTGAAGGCGGGGAAGCTCGTTGCTTAAGGAGAAGTGATCTTGTTGATGCCCTAGCCAATGCACTACCATCAGAGACAATACGTTTTGGCTGCCAACTTGTATCTGTGAACATCGAAGGATCAAGTTCATATGCAGCTCTTCAACTCCATGATGGGAGCTTAATCAAGGCAAAGGTATTTCAGTTGCTGCTATAGACTCCCATGTGCATTAGAGATATTTAATTGTATTCATATGGTTTAAAGTTGCAATTGTGGTAATCACTGCGGTAACTGTCAGTCTATCATGCACTCTGTGATGTCGTAATTATTGCAGCATTTTTTTATATTGCTCATATCTATTTTATATGCCTTTTATCAGCCTGTATAGCTCTTGTAGAGGGCTTTATTGGTTTTTTACTGGTCCAGTCCCTTTTATAATTCGGCAAGTTTTAGTTCAAAAAGCTGAAGAATTTATTCGTGATTAGCCAATGTTGAGAACCATATTGTATGCATTTCTCATTATTGCACAGTAGACCTTGCATTGGGATCAAAGGTATCTAGTTATTCCATTTTGTAAAGGTCTTTTTATGTATTTGGCTCCAAAAGAAACTGTCACATGCATGTATGTATGCTGGAAAATTGGAATGTCTATTAACCAATAGGCATGCTCTTAAGTTAAATGAGGAGTTAACATTACTTCAGATTTCTCCGAGATCTGAGTTTCATACTTTCATTGTCTTGCTTTCATCATTGATTTGGATAATATTTCGTGTTTTGCATTTTGGCATTGCTTTTGGCTTCATTTTTCCTGCCTACTTTTTATTCACAACTGATGTGGAGTAAAAATTATTTCTTTTCAATATGAATGTGCACTCAGTTAACATATATTTACCAAAATGGACTTGTAGGTATTAATTGGCTGTGATGGAGCAAACTCAGTCATTGCAAGTTACATTGGCTTGAAGCCTACATGGCCATTTTCTACATGTGCAGTCAGAGGTCTGACTACTTATCCCAATGGTCATGGATTTGCTCCTGAGTTCTTGAGAATGAGGAAAGATAAGCATTTAGTTGGAAGAATCCCGATTGATGAAAAGACAGTTTACTGGTTTGTCGTTCTACAATGGATTCAAAAAGGTAAAAGAATCTAAGGTCCTTTAGGACATTTATATAATCGCAAAAGGTGCGATGATGATTCTCTCATGAAAGCTATTTTCCGCGATCATTCATTCACATTATGCATTCTACAACCTCTTCTCATCTCATTCATTCTCTTCTTTCTTTCCCTTGAAATCATATCCATGCTTGCAGAGTGTTCATTTCATTTCTTTCTTATTCATCAAATTAGAATAAAAACTCGTAATATGTTTTTGAGCAGATGCAGAGATGCCAAAAGATGCTACGTTCATCAGACAAATGACATTAGACATAACCGGTGGTTTCCCTAACGACATCGTGGATATGATAGAAAACAGTGACTTAAGCTCTTTGTCACTCACAAGATTGAGATACCGCGCTCCATGGAATTTGCTTTCTGGAAACTTCCGCAGAGAAACTGTAACAGTAGCTGGGGATGCTTGGCATGTTATGGGTCCTTTCCTTGGGCAGGGTGGGTCTGCAGCTTTAGAAGATGCAATTGTTCTTGCTAGATGTTTAGCAAAGAAGATAAGTAATGCTGATCTCAACGGGCATTTGTCAACACAGTTGGCTAAGGAAGCTTTGGATGAATATTTAAAGGAAAGAAGGCGGCGAGTAGTGCTCTTATCAACCCTTACTTACCTTAGAGGTTTATTGTTGGTAGAAGATCCCTCTTTGCTGTTGCGATTCCTGTGCATCATAATCATAACTCTTCTTTTTCGAGATCCATTGAATCACACAAGATATGATTGTGGTGAACTCTGAGGCCATTTCTTTAAGCAGCATAACTGGCTTCAGTCAGAAAACTTTGTAGAGAATTTTCTTTAGCCTCTTTGGTGTTAGCTGTTAATGCTGTAAATGGTTTATGCATTTCTCGTGTTAGATTGAAACGAGTTTCCTAGCTATAATGCATTCTAAGATGCTCCCATCACTTTGGAATGTCATATTTGTTTGTTGATTCACCTGGTTTCGATTCAAGTTGGATATGGTCAACTTGATTTGGGTAAAAATATGATCATGTAAGTTTTGGCCATTCGGATTGTGTAATTGGGCAAGGGTCATTCTTTGCTCGGACTATCATCAAGTTTAGGTTAATATTGATCATCGTACATCTAGATAGAATTGTACAAGATGATAAAGTAGGTATGACCCTAAGAAGAAAGACTACCTAAATTCTCCTCATCTTTCATGGGTTAATTATTACCAATCAATTTTTGTTGGAGCTGATTCGCTTCAATCAAAATTTAAGGGGTCAACTTGCACAATTGGTAGAAGTTTAGGGGGTAATTTTCCACTTTCACAACATATAATAAAGTAAGAAAAAGGCAAAAAATTGCAGGATTTTGAGGTTGAGGTGGTGGAGTAGTGGTATCGCTTTCCACCTCATATCCCTGGGGTCTAGGGATCAAACCTCATGAGACTCGTATGAGGAATTCCCCTTATCCCCTTTTCAAGTGAGTCCCATTCATCCTACCTTAAAAAAAATTGCAGGATTCCCAATCCCTTTTTCAATTACAGTATACATAAGTACCAATTGTTCTTATTAACCAGTGTCGTATCAATAAATATCATACATATGTAGAGATACACCATTTGCATTTTTTTCCCTTAATTTTTGCTAATTATTGCCAATTATATATATTTTTTATTTCTAAGTGGGTTATTATATCAGCTCACATAAACTATATTCTTTCTTTCTAATTGGATAAATGTATACATAAGTATTCTAGATATAAAAATGGATAAGGTTAAAAGTCAAACTTAGCTCAAAAGTTTTTGACTTAAAAGTGAACTGGTTAGATAATAAATTTATTGTGCACCCTATGCACAAAATACTTATTGCATAATTATTAGAGGAAGAGACGACGTAGTGTGTGGCTTAACTTGATAATAGTCTCTAATCTGGGAAGCCAAAACTCAAAAAAAAAGACACCAATCTCATCTTCCTAAAAAAAAAAAGTTCTTGTATGAGATGGGTGTACAATAATTTATCGTACAACCGGATAACTTTTTGCCCTAAATAGGTCACTTATATAAAAGTGAGCCCTTTAAAGTAAAAAGTTACATGTCGATCAGGGTAACTATTTGTCCTAAATGGATTACTTATACTAATATAGAATTGACCAATTTAAGATTAAAAATTATCCTTTATTTTAAAGTGACCTCTTTCGACTCGAAAAGAAAACCATCTTGACTTAAAGTGATTGATCTCAAAATAAAATTGATATACACTCAGTGCATGCAGTACTACTCGCAAAAAAACTATTTCCCCTATTCTGAAATAAATGAAACGCTTCTACCTCTTATGATGAGTTTTTTTGGAGAAACGTTTAATTTACTTACAGAACGGAGGGTGAAAAAGACACTTATCTCCCTATATGACACGTTTGCTACTTTTTTACCGTTGAAATAGAGTGAATTTTGGAGGGAAGGATAAGCAAAAGCCATCAACGTACTTCCATTTGCACAACCTTCTTAAAAAGATAATATATTTTGTTTTTGGTCACTTATACACCCTTCAGTATTTCACATACCTCATCAATGGTGAGTGAGAAAGAAACAAAAACAAGGGTTTGACTTACACTCTTTGGAGGAGAAAACTACTTGTACCATCTTAATTGATGACAGTCTCATCTTCAGAGGTTTCTCTTCCCTTTTCTTATCTAAAATATCTATTTTTAATGGTTTATCATTTCACTTTTATGCTATCTTTAATGGGTTTATTTCTGTTGTTTTTTGTTTGTTTGTTGTTTTTGTCCATAGTTCTGTTACAAATTGATCCAGTTAACTTCTTACATGGAGGGGTGTACCACTATCAAAATGTTATGTGAAGAAAAATTACAACTTTAATTGTTTACTCCTTAATTATATGTTATGGTTTCATGGTTAATTATTCTGATGATTTACCCGTATTTCATATAATTGGATAAAAGTTGGCTTAATAAGTATCATTGTTAGCATAAAATCTTTAAAAAAGAAAAGAGTAATGGGTCTGTATATGATCTCAAATCTCAATGCAGGGACTTACAAGGAATTTAGCTCAATTTTGCAGGGAGAAAGACAATTTAGTTGCTGATGTTCTAGCTAAATTTCCAAAATTTCATTTTTATAGGAAATTTTGGATTGTTATCAATTTGGGATGACTTGTAATTTGTATTATGTGAAGAATTTGAGCTCCAGGAAGGAAAGAAAGGAGGGCTGATGGTGGCTGTAGAAGAGCTAGATATAGTGATTGTTGGTGGAGGAATTTGCGGCTTAGCTACCGCTCTAGGGCTACACAGGTCCCCTCTAGTTCTCCTGTGCTCTTGCATGTATACCATTAGCTTAAAAAAAAAGATGGGTTGTTTAATTACTGACTATTCAGCTTGTTGCAAGAGGTAGAGCTGGGATTCGTGTCTGATGGGTTGGATTTGCTCAAAACATATTGTATTGTCTAGGATGTAGCCATGTTCATCTAGATTTTGGTTGGTTATTTTAATGTATGAATGTTGTGGTTTAGTGACATCTAGTAGCTATAAGTTTAGATTAGTAGTATAGTAGTGAAGAGAAGCATATATGCCTTAAGGAAGAGATATGGTATAAAAAGAAAAGTTGCCACTGAATCAGATTATCTACTATATATGCAGGAAAGGTATTCAGAGTGTTGTGCTGGAGAGGTCCGATACACTTCGAGCAACAGGAGCTGCTATCACTGTTTTCCCTAATGGCTGGCGTGCCCTCCACCAGCTTGGTCTCGACTCCACTCTTCGATCAACTGCTATTCCATGGCAAAGGTGATGCAAGGATTCCACTAATGAATGTAAATCAGCTGTATTTCAGCTCATCCATGATAATCCCATATTCCCAAGTTTCTTTTCTTCTTTTGAATCATGTTCATATGGTAGGCGTTAATAGTGACTGCTTTGTTAATGAAGGTATATCTAATTTCATGATTAGTTCTACCTAATGTTCATGGTAATGTAGCGCCATTCCCAAACATATACTTTCTTCAAAATTCTCATTATCACGCTTCATACCACCCTTTATAAAGGGTAATGGATTGTAATGGAATTTTTTGAACAAGAAGAGATACTTAGAGGTGCACAAATATTAACATGAACTTTCCTTACAAATTACATTATAATTCATTTCCTTTACTGCCACTTATTGTTTTCCTTTGTGTTTGACATCCTTACTGTTACAGGGCAGTTGATATTTCGCCTAAGGGTGTGGCACATGAAATTCGTCTAAGGTAATTTTTGCAATCTGAGTGAGAAGATTGGTAGGAAGATACTAATTATTCTTGTTTATTAGGCTGACAACTATCTTTTTTCTTCTACAAAAATTAAACATGCACGAGAGAGTCTAGAAGACTAGGCTTTCTTTGTTTCATACATACTTGGGGCTTTTGTTTCTGGTGTTGTCTTTCTTGGTTTTTGACTTGATTGAATAATCGTTTTTGTACTCTTTCTCTACCTTTGACTATACAAGCACTACCATAATCTGTGTCCATCGAAATATTTGTAGATTTCACCTTTTCCAAATATAGCTTGCTCTGAATATATAACATCCTATAGCCTTGATAAAAGAAGATTCTAGTTTGACTATACAAGCACTACCATAATCTGTGTCCATCGAAATATTTGTAGATTTCACCTTTTCCAAATATAGCTTGCTCTGAATATATAACATCCTATAGCCTTGATAAAAGAAGATTCTAGCCTTAATGAAACACATTAAAATTGGTCAGGTCAATGACAAATCTTCTAATCCTTCCGATTAAGAGGGTTAGCTTAGTTCTGAGGAAATGGCCGACCAGTTCATCTTTGACTGAACGCACAGCACCGACTGTACTTATTTGCCAGCTCTACGTAGTATCATGGTTTGGAATCAACAATTGTTTAGAGTGGATGATCCCATTTCAACATCCCTTAAATTCAAATTTGTTTACTCTATCTATGCTATGCTATTTTATGAGTACATGTACATGATACATAATTTGAAGGAAAAACAAACTGCTAATTAACATGTTTGATGTAATTCTGGTATGGTACTAAATGGATTACATCAAAGCAAAGTTTGTATATGCTTAGTATAGCCCTAGACAACAAAGAGAAGCCTAAAATCTAGGAATTTTTTACAGTGAAGAGGATACTCGTTGCTTGAGGAGAGGTGATCTTGTTGAAGCATTAGCCAATGCGCTACCGTTGCAGACAATACGTTTTGGCTGTCAAGTTTTATCTGTGAATGTGGAAAAATCAACTTCATGCGCAGTTCTTCAACTTCATGATGGGAGCTTAATCAAGGCTAAGGTATTTCAACTGCTGCTATGTACTCCTATATGTGCTTGACATCCCAGAAATTTTTCTTCTTCCAATGGAGCCAAACGGTCAACTATTCTTTGACTTTGACATCTAATGGGATCAAATCTAAATGAATCATTTAACCTACACAATTAAGGTTGTAAATTTGCGGTTGCAAGTTTGCAATCATCATGCCAAAGGTCTAGTTAGTAACAGACAAATTGTTCTTTGATCAAAGGTCTAATGGCAACCTGTTATCACTGTTATAAGGTTCAACATATTCAACTGGACTGACCTCCCACCAAGATTTTGAGTTTAGTTGTCTTGCTTTCACTTTGCACCATTTTTAGTGGGATAGGATTGGGCTCTTCTTTCCCTTCTCGAATTCATATTTTAGCATTAAAGTGGTGAATTTGTGCTTAGAACCATATATAACTATATATACATAATGGACTTACAGGTTTTGATTGGCTGTGATGGATTGAACTCAGTCATTGCAAGTTACATTGGCTTAAAGCCTACTCGGTTTCTCTCCACATGTTCAGTCAGAGGCCTGACTCTATATCCAAATGGTCATGGATATGCTCCTAAGTCCTTGAGAGTAAGAAAAGATAAGCATTATGTTGGCAGAATCCCAATTGATGAAAAGACAGTTTACTGGTTTGTCGCTCTAGAGTGGATTCAAAAAGGTAAAAGTCCATAGAAATTTATCATTAACATACTAAGAAATGATGGAGTTAGTGCTTCCAAAATTAGTGGGATCTTTTTTACTACTCTCTTCTCTCTCTGTCACATATTATAACTTCAACAAGAAATTCCAAGTGTTGATTAGTTTTTTATGAAGATTATGCACACAACAAATACTATGCTCTCCTGACAAAACTACTTTGCCTTGGTTTTCCTGAGAACTTTTGGCTTACAAAGATGCCTGTAATATTTGTTTCTTGGAAAATTATGATTTACTGGAGAGATCCTATCTACAAGGTAAATATATACTGAAATTAGGCTTAAACAGCTGTTGGAGTTATCAAACTTGAATAGTATAGTTCAGAATAAAGAACTTTGTTGAGTTTAGTGGTCTTGATCTGATGCTGTGGATCTCCGGAAATATCAACTCTGCAAATTTACCATTCTCTGATACATCATGAGTTTGTTTGTTTTTATGTCCTTTTTGTTGTGGGCTTACACAATATTCTTTTTTGTGTTCAGCAAACATTCAATAGAATTTGACTTAGATATATACAATGACCTATTTAATTGTCATGTTTTGCAACTTCTCTAAGGATTCATTTCATGGAAATTCATGTGAAGTCCATAAGAACATCGGATCATAGAATTGCAATAGATGCTATGATGATGTTCTCATGAAAGCGTGCAATTCCTCTTGGTAATTCTTTCACCATGATCTGTTCTTATTTACCGGATTGTAATAAAACTGGTTTTCTTTTTTCTAGTAGATGCTAAGATGCCAAAAGATCCCGCGTCCATCAGGCAGCTGGCGATAGACAGAACAGCTGGTTTCTCGAAGGACATTGTGGAGATGATAGAGAACAGCGATTTAAGCTCTTTATCACTCACACGATTGAGATATCGTGCCCCATGGAATTTACTTTCTAGAAACTTGCGCAGAGAAACTATAACAGTAGCCGGGGATGCTTGGCATGCTATGGGTCCTTTTCTTGGGCAGGGCGGGTCTGTAGCACTAGAAGATGCAATTGTTCTTGCTAGATGCTTATCAAAGAAGATATGTGATGCTAAAGTGAACAGGAGTAGAATGCATTTGTCAACACAGATGGCTAAGGAAGCTCTGGATGAATATTTGAAGGAAAGGAGGCGGCGAGTGGTGCTCTTATCAACCTTAACTTACCTCACAGGTTTATTGTCACTTGAAGATCCTTCTCTGCTGTTGAGACTCCTGTGTATCGTAATCTTTGCTGTTGTTTTTCGAGATCCTCTGAATCACACACGATATGATTGTGGTGAACTCTAAGGTCATTTTCTTGAAGTAGAGTGGACTGGAGCCTAGCTTTGTGGTTTCGATTGCAATGATTTCTGTATTCTTTGTGTTGGATGCAACACACTTCTTTGTAAATGACTAAATGCTGTATATGTGTGATTTTAATTAGTAATTGTTATGTTGTCATTTCAGTTTTTCTCCTTCCCAGCTGCCCTATGGGTTTTTATACTTAAATTCGGGCTTTCGTCCATATATCTGGATCGGATGGCTATCCATCGAGTTTGGATGAAATTGCCTGCCCTACATGTAATGAGCATCACTTTTGCCTTCTTTAAATTGAAAGGCCTGCACGTTGGAATAAAGGAAATTGCATGAATTTTGCTCATGGTACTTGTAATAAAGCTATAAAACAAGCTCGTAAATGCGTCATCATATTGCTTAGATTACTGATGGTATTGAGATTGATCCAAAAGCCAGAAACTTTATAAATTCAAGCAAACAAGTAGATGTGCTAGTGGAGAATGCAGGGCCGTCTTGAAGATTTCGGGGGCCCTGTTCCAACATGAAAATTAGGCCTCCAAATTTATAAAAAATAAAGATGGAAGGTTGGGGTATTAAAGATGAAAGTTGAAATTTAAAGATTGTTCATTAAATAATTTATTAAGGATGGAAAATAAGGGTGATTTCCTCAAATATGAAGTAAATTTGTTTTAAAATAATATATTTTAGGACCCTTGTAATTTTTAGGGCGATTGGGCCCATTACACACCCTTATCTACACCCGTGGGAGAATGTTACCAGATTTGTGGCAGCAGCTATATGCTTCACTAGGGCGTAAGGCCCTATTCTTTTTTTTTTTTTTTTACAGTAAAGATATGCTTAATATTGATTAACCATCATCTCTAACTAAGTTCATTACATCAGTAGGAGCTTCTTCTAGCCAAACTACAAGATTCTCACAATTGAGAGCTTTCTTGCCACAATATTTCCTGTTCTTCTAACCCAGCTAAATGAAACTTCACTGCAACCACTTAGAAGTGTGAGCACATCATTCACCATGAGACCCATGGGCTATATATTCTGGATTTGTTGTGCTTCCCATGGGCTAAAGACTTCGTTAATCACCTGAGTTTTCCATCGATTGCTTTCTATGAGCTCCTTCACATAAAACAAGCTCCACCCCTCCTCTGTACAAGGCATCAGCAAGCCTTCATCTGATGTGTTTTTTGTCCACACATCTTTCCAAATTCTCGTCGAACTACCATTCCCAAGCACACGTCTCACCCCCTTCTTGAGAACTTTCCTTGCTTGGATAATGGACCTCCAAGTGAAGCTGGCATTTGAACTTATTTTAGCCTCAAAGAAAGTGTTGTTAGGAAAGTATTTGCATCGAAGAGTTCTCGCCATTAAAGAGTTTTCTTCATTAATGATTCGCCACCCTTGTTTCCCGAGCAAGGCAGTATTGAAAGCTTCTAAATTCCTCAAACCCATGCCTCGCTCCTTTTTGGATCTGCATAAATTTTCCCATGACATCCAAGGGATTTTCCTCTTAGTAGCCTTCTGTCCCCAAAAGAATGCTCGACACATCTTTTCAAGGTCCCAAATAATCCCCATAGGCAGCTTGAAAACTTGCATCGCATACATTGGAATCGCTTGGGCTATAGATTTTAGTAAGACTTCTCGGCCAGCTTGAGACAAATATTTCTCTTTCCATCCTTTCAGTTTCTTCCAAACACGATCTTGAATGTTACGAAAAACCTCTTTTTTAGACCTCCCTATGTAAGTAGGAAGGTCTATATATGAATCATGGTCTTCAACAGCCTTAAAACTCAACTTTTCCAAAAGCTTATTTTTCTTATCAAGGCTCACATTTCGACTAAAAGATACAACAGATTTTTCCATATTCAATTTTTGCCCGGAAGCCGATAAGGCCCTAAACTTTAGGACTTACTTTTCTATTTTTTCAGTTTAGTCTAGTTCAACCCATAATTATAATAATTATTATTGATAATGTAACAACAAAGTAAAAATAATAATTTTAATGATTATTATTAGTGTAATAATAATTAAAATCATTGTTATCATAATCGTGATCATATTCTTATGATAATATCAATAATGATAATTATTATTGTATAATTATCATTATATTTATCATTATATTTATATTTATATTTATTATGATTAATATTATTTTTATTAATAATAATAAAATAATAATAATTATAACAATTATTAGCTCTCATAGAGGCTGAAATTTAATGAATTTACGCTTTCGGAACTTCTCAAAACCAAACAACAAAATTTTTGAAAAGGCTTTGGAGGGCATATGAGGGTGCTAGAAACCTCATTTAAGGGTATAGACACCCAATCAGGCGAGGTACTGCTGGAAGCTATGTAAGGACCTGTTAGGAAACGGGGTGTTGTAGTTTGATTAATGCGGAACAAAATCAATGAAATAATAAGGATGAGAAAAACAATAAAGGAGATAAACAAAGGAACACAAGGATTTTAATGTTTCGGTCAAAATAGGAGGATTCGAGCTTCTTAACTATGATGGAGAAAAAATAGAGAGAATAATACAAGGTGTCCTAAATTCTAGAGGCTAAAAGTATTTCATAAGTTGTGTCTGATAATGAACACCAAAGGGGGCCTTTTATAACATTAGGGACCCCGCACGAAACCCTAAAAGAGAATCCAATTCGAAAATCACCAAGTCGCGTAAAAAAACCCAGCCACCCGATCGGGTTGGGCGACATCCGCCCGATCGGGTAGTCAATTTCTTCAAACAACAAACGTCTCGGGCCCGATCGGGTAGTCAATTTCTTCAAACAACAAACGTCTCGGGCCCGATCGGGCAATATCCGTCCGGTCGTAATTCGCAAAGGTCTCCCGATCGGCAGAACTCGCCCGATCTGATCGGGCATCTTGCGTCCATGAACAGCTGAGACGAGCGACCCCACCCAGTCGGGCGAAACTACCCGATCTAACCGGGCCGCCTGCGAAGACCCAAATTTGACGAGGTTCAAGGCACCAAACTAACAGGACCTTACTTGGAGTTTGAGGTTGGGATTAGAGAAGGACCTTCCTATATTGCTCCTAGGATCATGACATGAAATAATTGAGTTGATTCTGAGACAAGTCTTGACCAAACTCCTTAGAAGCCCAAATTAAAATTATAATTTATACTTTTCTAGACTTTGTGTTACCAGATAATAAAAATCGTAGAAACTATTAAGGGTGTGTCATGGCGCCATCAAAAATCCCCGACATAATATTAACGGTAAAGGATGACATATGAGGCTACTAGCCTCATTTGAGGATACTATTAGGACACAATTGGGGAGGCACCAAAGCCTTTATAAAGACTCTTACTTGGAGAATAAGGGTGCAAGATAAGGACCATTCAAGAGGGACCCTAGGACTCTTTCATGAATAAGGGGTCGAATTATAGATGCTTACTAATCAACTTCCTTAGAGGCTGATATTATATACACTCTGGCATAAACATCATGGAAAGTTTTCGACACATAAGTTGGACTCGGTCCCACTTCTTGCATGAACACCCAATGATGAGTAACATCGCACTCTACTGTTTAATTGATAGTTAGGACTTTTAAAAAATGAGTGGCTATAGTTGGGAGTAGGACCGCTAGCATCAATATTTCCTTAATTAAATTATGTCTCTTTATCCTGATCGATCCACGCATCATTGTATTAAATAGAGAATGTATGTCATACGTTTGCAGATATTGATTTTGTCTTGCTTTTCTAGAAAATTACTATGTTCTTTTAGACAAAGCAAAAGAGAAACACTTGTAAAGAAGTACTCCTACTCCTCATGATATCTCTGTTGTTCTATTAGCTTGATAGATTTATTTTTAGGAATGCGTATCTACTACTTTTTCTGTTCATTTTTACTTGCAACATGGAGGAGGTACAAAAATTAAGGAGAGGAGAGAGGTAGAGAAATACAAAAGTGGGGACCCATATTATGAACAGAGAGATAGAGAAAACTAAAAGCAAAAAGTAGTAATGTTGTAAGTAATTTGAGATATTTCCATGAAAGGGAAGTGTTACAGGTAAAAGTGAACACGGGAAGACTTCAACTCTAGTAGCACCACCTCATCTTGGTCATCATTGACAAATTAACAAGAATCTAATGACTACAATTACTCGATCGAAGATAAGGAGGAAGAGAAGGTCGTAGGGAGAACTAATATAAATACAACACTGAATTGAAATAAGCAAAGAAATTTAATTTGCCACTTTTCATAAGGGTCAAATGGACCATTATGAAGGAAGGAGATTTAATGAAAAATAGAGGGATAATTAAATAAATGAATATATAATAAGTATATAAAAACATTCACACAATTTCAATCCAAGTTAATTAATACACATTATCCTAATATAATCAATGATGATGCAACATGAATCAATTGTCTACATGCAACAAACAATTAATGTATAGTATATGCAAACAAATTGAATTTTGTGCATGGGGATTCATTACTTTACATCACATTTTCACATAATCTAATTGATTAAAAATCATAAAACCCAAAACAAAAATCAATGATATATCACTTAGCATAACCCCAGAAATCCATTTCACCACGTAAAGAAAGTTGTTGTTGTTGTTGGTTCATTTCATGCACCGTAGAAGACAAGTTATTAGCATTATTACCCTGTTGATCACCATTAGGATCATCTTGTTGGTGTCCGACAACGCGATCGAGCATCGTCCACTCGTTGATTCCTTGATGATGAGGATCAGACGGCTCACACGCGCCCATCTCTAGGGCGGTGGGGACCGCCTCGCATGCGGCCGTGGCTGCTTGGTAGAGGTGGTGGGGGTGTGTAGGGTAATCAGGAGGAGGAAGAGCTGTTATTTGGTGAGGGTGAGAGTAGTTGTGAAGCCCTAGATCAGGCTTCATGCTATAAAGATCAAAGGTGGAGGTTGGTTGAGGATCATTATTGCGTAGTAGGAGATGATGTTGGTAATGAGGGTTTGTATGATCTCTAGGAATGAAGGGACGTGATTGGTTGGTGTTGCTTGATCCACTAGGGTTGCATAGTAGCTGATCTGAGGTTGCACTTGTTGTAGTTCCTCCTCCTTGATCACCTCCAATTTTGAACAAGTTCTTCTTTTTGAATACTCTACATATCACCCACCCATCTTCCTGAACATCAAATAAAAAGTAAAAAAAAAATATCAGAAAATTATTTTAGGTAGGGTTTGTTACTACCAGATTTTCATAAATGGTGTTTTAATATGATAAGACTAATAGTACACTTCGTGAGTAGGTACATATATATGTACGTGGTTCACCTTGAAAGTGCTTTAATGTGATTTTCAATGTGTTTTATTTTGATGTGCATGAGAAAATTGCAGACCGTACTTTTGCAAAACTATTAAAGGGTGGAGAATTGTAGCCGAAAATAGTTTTATTTTTACTAATTCAATGCCTAGTGTTTTTCAAATATTATTGATTTGTAAAATTATTGTGTCAGCTGACCCTAAAAACCAACCTAATGGCTAAGATTATATAATCTAACATCTTACAACATACAACTACCAATATGCCAACTTGTATCACCTATTACTTCTATAACAATTTCTTTTATTTAAAATGCTCTTAGTCAGCAAACCAATCATTACTAAGCACATTAATTAGATATTTACTCCGACTTTTCTTTTTTTTTTACAAGGCATGCACAATATCAGAAATTGAACTTTGACTTTCAATTATTCTTGATCTAAAGTGATAAAACGTTTACTAAAATGATACTATGAAAGTTTAATTTGCAAACATAAATCAATATATATTTTTACAATCTTTATCCAACATGCTATTAGAGGTATTAGTGGTAATAAAATCTAATATTTTGATAAACCATTCAAACCTAAGAATTAAGGGACTATCAATTGGCCTAGATATTAGCAAGTTGGGATATTGATCATGGTATTTGCATCTTAATTAATTTAAGTAATATATATATACAAATTTTATCACACCTAGGTGTACCGTGACCCAAGGCTAATTTTTTGCTCATTACTCATTTGAAATCATTCAAATGAGCAAAAATCAAAATGTATTAAAAATGAGAGTTTCAAATGAGCAAATAAGCAGAAATAAGTTTTGGGTGTAAAATGCTTTTTACAAGTGTATGACGAATGTTTCATATATATGCAAAAATATTATTCATATGCGAGAATATAAATATATATATACTTACACTAAGGTTAGCTTGAGGGTCATCGTCAGTATCTTCTAAGCGATACTCGTGCATGATCCAATCAGTCTTCTGACCATGAGGAGCTCTTCCTCGATAGAAAACCAGAGTTTTACGCATACCAATCTTTTTGAAGCTGTTTCTGATGCATTTATCTCTTCCTGTGGCTTTCCAAAACCCAGCATTTGTGGCTCTATTAGTTCTTGTACCTGTTGGGTATTTTCTATCTTTATGGCTAAAGAAGTACCATTCATTCTGTGGTGTTGAACCTATCCTACACCTCTCTGTCAATAAAACAATGTACATTTTAATTTTTAATTAGTATATATACACACAACAAGAGCTTGTCAAAAAAAATTATAGAAGTAGATATTCTTACAAATATAAATGAGAAATATCTATTCGAGACTTTACATATAATAATAACATTTGTATATATATATTAGTAAAAAAAAAAAGGTCGATCATGTAGAATATGTAATATTACTGGACAGTTATGTTACAAGTCGAAGTGGAAAGTAATAAGAAACAATAGGAAAATAATAGAAAAATGTGTGTTGATCGATGTGGATAATGTAATTGATTGTTTATTAAGAATCATCACAAAATTATTATGAATTTGTTTTTAGTTTCTAAGATTATTTTATTGACTATTTTCATTTTTTTTCCAGTATAAACTCGTAGTCAGTTTATATTATTAAGTCAATGCTTTCATTTTGTTTTTCAATATAAACTCCTATTTAGTTTATGTTATTAGGTCAATACTTTCATTATGTTTTTGCTATAAACTTGTATTTAGTTTTTGTTATTTTTTCTCTTGTTTTAATGAGTAATAGATTGTTAGCAAAATTTGCATTACTTGCAACTTTTAAGAATACTCTCTACTCTCGAGTCTCTAGGGTTCCCCACGGAGAGGACCCAATAACTAACCTTCATGAATCATGACGATTGATGAATGATCAATAGTTGACTTGGCATGATGATGTTGTTAGCTGGGTAATTGAATTGAGAATGTTAAGTTTGTGTCAAATATTATCTACTTAGTACTTACGTCTTTGCAAGGGGGAAAAACTAAACTTTTTACAAGGGTTTGACCTTTAGGGGATATATATAGAGTTAAGGGCATATATGTATATACTTTGATTCGTATTGAGTGTTGTTTAAGGATCAAGCACAAAATGCTAGAAAGTTATTTAATGCTAATAAATAAGTTAATTCATATATCTTTTGTATCATTTGTTGGAAAAACTACATCTATTACAAGGGTTTTGATATTTTAGATCTGTTCTTATTAGTAAGAATTTTGAATGTACATGTCATATTACTTTAATTAGATTGACCTTTCCTTATTTTTCCCTTTAAAAGAAGAAGGACAAACTATGAAAAAACACATGTATATATTGCATACATTTTTCTAAAAAAACTATCTATTGGATTAAAAGGGATTCAGTAAAAGATACTCATATTGAATTGAAGAAGTATATTAATAAAAAGACAACAAGCTTAACCGCCACACAATACGTGCAATAATAATTATAACCTTGATAACCAGTAGATATAAAATATAGGGATTCCAATATCTCCATGAAATTGATTCATGGTCTAATTGGTAATAGATCTACTTGTTGAAAATCCAATTTGATCTCTTTCATCACTGCATGATTTTAATTAATTACACTTTAGATTACTTTAATTTTATGAAGCGACCCTGACAATGCATTTAAAATTCTTCGACATTGAACTTTGATTGTTAATATCTCTCAAAATCTTTCAAACAAAAAATTGTATTTGTTATATTTTTATAATTATTAATTGTATTAAATTTACTCTATATATAGTAGAGAGAAATTTTCGGATTACAGCCTACCTCAGAAAATATGAGTATTTTATGTACATGTTATAAGTTGATAAACTAGAACATCTTAACTTTATTAGGGTAAGTTATTCAAATTATTTAAACTTTTATAAATATAATAATTTTCTCTTTGTGATCCAAAATAATTATCTTATTTATTTAGATAATCCATTCAACTATAGTCTGTAATATTTTTTTGAGAAGATCTTCTTGCAAAAACTTAAATCAACTTCCTTTATTTTCTCAGCCTTTTAATTAAAACAAATTGAATGTTGTTTTCTTTTTCAACATATATATATATATATATAGCTACCTTAACCTATATGCATGACTTTTACTAAGACAATAATTGAAAATAAAGTAGTAGAATATGAAATCTCTTACTTATTTTTGAAAATTAAATAAGATTTAACTCTAGAAAATTAAATCAAATAATAATATTAATTAATAAGAAGTTGATAATAATAATAATAATTGTACTATATATATACAAAAAAAGCTAGCTAGCCAAAGGGTAAGTTTATATACCTTGGAGTTCCCAAGGCTCCATCTTGTTCAAATCAACCTCTCTAACAACCTCCATATCAAACTTCTGAAAAGTAATCTTCTTCTTAAGGTAATAATGTAAGAGCTCTTCATCCGTAGGGTGAAACCTAAACCCCGGCGGCACGCCGCCGTTGCTCGACGATCCCATTCTCTCTCCTCAAGCTACTCAAGTGTACTCAAACAAAACAACATGCAGATATTGTAGCACCAATGATTTTATGGTGCTTGAAAATGCAGCTACATTATCTTACATGAGAAAGCTTGTTATAAATTGAAGGAAAGAAAGATTAAAATAGATTAATTAGAGACAGATAGAGAAGAAAGAGAAAATGAAGTTCGTTGATGTCAACGGGATAACGTGAAGAGGAAAAAGTTGACGGGCGGTCACGACGGCGTCGGCTAGGGGAAGCTCAGCTAGCCTATCACTATTACAAAGTCTCACACTCTCACATATTCTTAAACTATATAGTATATGATACATGTAGTATATAACTATATATTAGTACGTTGGAATAATATTTTTCTTTACTTTGGTGCTTAAAAGCTTACGTAAATACTACAACACCTAAAAATTTTGCATCGCTTACGAGACAACTCACCTGGATTTTTTCTCATTCTTTTTCTGAGTTTTTCGTGTTGATCTTTCCGACTTTCCCTCCTTTTTGCCTACGTTTTGTTCACGTCCCTTTTGCAGCGTGTGGTTTTGATTTGACCTTTTATATATTCTCATGCTCCATCCTCCATGCATGAATTCTCTATCCCTAGATCTCTAACATAGGCTACCACTAGTGTCTAGTCACAGAGGGTCTCGGCATACGTAGAGTGAACGGTGGCGATCGGCTGCGCCCCAATGTTAAGGGACCCACCTATTTTTTTTATTTTACTTACTTATTCTCTGTGAAGTCGAAGCTTTTGGGCCGTGTTTAAGGTGATAGTTGTGGTGTGGTTATCAAATGTTATTTTATTTAAAAGTAGATGTGATAGGGTTGGTGGGTTTTTTATTGGGGGAAGTGGCTTTTATTGATAAAAGTTAGAGTGTGGGGTCAGATGTATAAAGAAATAATATATTAATGGTGGATGCCAGAATGGTGTAATTTGGGAAACTAAATTTTTCAGGTAGTAGGTTCTATGAGTTTTATGGAAAATACATTTGATAATCCAAAATTTTTTGCCCCTAATCAATCTATAAATTTTTTTCATATTTCATAGCTTATTTTAGTTTAATTGATATACTACCTCCGTTTCATATTAATCTACCTTAACTTTTCGCATGATGCATACTTTGGTTTATATTCTAATTTTGTATTTGTAAAAATATAAAAGTCGATATTATAAACTACATTCGGACGAATCACACCGCATACTATATTTTTTACCATAATTAATGATAATCAAGGGAAATTTGTGAATAGTATCAAAAGTGTAAGTGTGTAGATTAATATGAAACGGAGGTAGTATCATCACTATTATGTTAAATCTAAGGTGTCTCTTTGCTAAAAATGAAATAACATTGAAGTATTTTAGAAAGTTAATCATTTTTTCAACCATTTTTAATAAAAAAAAAAAAAAATAGTTCTTAATAATATGGGATTATGGATCCATTTCATAGCCCCATAGGGCCCATGTTTAATGCCTGGCATAGGGCCTCGAAATTATCTGAGACGTCTCTGAGTCTAGAGGTGGCCACTGGGCTGGGTTGACTTGAGCGGTTAGATTCATTATAACCTTCTAGGAACTAGATAACTTGGGTTAGGGTCGATCTCTATCTCGAATTGAGCAGATTAACTTGGGTTTGGGTTGAAATTGGGTCATGATGAAACTACTAATTTACTAACCCGTTTCATCCTTGTACACCTTAATACAGACTTAGTTATTTAATCGGTTATTTTCATACTACTTTAGAAAGTAAAAAGCATATACTCGAATTTTCTGAATTTGTAATAAACCGATTCGCATCACAACCTAACTGTAATACCCTCATGATTTAGCAGGCTACTCATTCTAACAAGATGCATCTTTCTTTTAGGGAGCTCTCATTTCCTAAGTTACTCCAAAGTTAAGCGTGCTTGGCTAGGAGTATTCTAGGGATGGGTAACAGAATTAAGAGTAGTCCCAACACGACAAGCACAATAAAGAAGATCCTAGTTCAGAGACGGGATCTACCCACGTGAGCTCAGCATCTTTGTTTTGAAGCTTAATAAGACCTCAGACCTCTGGGCACGTAGGAACGGCATGACTTCATCGGGGTGGAGCACAGTCCCCGAAATCGGAATACTAGCCGTCGGGCAAGAATGAAAGCAAGAATTTCCACGTCCAGTAAGAAGTAGGGAGACCACCCTTCACTCCGACCTCTTTTCCAGGGATACCCCACTTCCTACCATTCTTTTAAGAAAACGAAAGCTGACTAGCAATCGCTCGTTTTTCTTATTAGCACTTTTTGACCTATCCTATAATCATGCTTAGAAACTTTCACGAGCTTCCTTTTCTATAGGCTAGATCGAGGGCTTTTGAAACGAAGTACTTGAAGAAAGACCAACTTCCCTCTAGTATGATGAATCGCTTTCTCTTGCGCATTCATGAATGGATCGAAGAATTGCGAATTGCGTATCGTATGAAATTCATTGATCTTCTGAAAATGAGGTCCTATTTCCTTACTCTCTTGCCTCCTATGAAGTTTATCAGGGTGCGCATGAGTGAGGACAAGATGCATCGGAAGAACTTGTGGCTCTGGATGTGCATTGGTGACAATATACTCGACTCCGTATGAATCGGGTGTTACACAAACTCATGAACCGCGCGTACCTACATAGCTATCTGAGTTCGAATATCAGAGACTATTAGACAATGTCAGATCAATATACAAAAACTCAATTCTTTTTTCCCTTTTGGTTAACTATAATTTGTTTTTAATTAAATTCTAATTAAAAAGTGGTGGGTATAGTATAATAATAACAATCAATAAAATATAATAGCATACAAGTCGTATACAAATAGTGAGTAAGAACTAAGAAGCTTTTGATTCAATATACAATTCAATTATTGAAATGGCGGTGGTTGCAAGTAGAGCTCATGTAGAAATCCTATCACTTTTTTTTTTTTTGGTTATTTGCATGCTGATAAACAAAACATGAAAAAGAGTTTTATACTTTTTTCATGAGATGGATGGAGATAGATTTTCCGTTAAGCTTATCTCACATAAAACCTCATGTTTTTTAGGTTTATGTAATAGGATGTGATCAGGTACTTGTCACCGAAGTGTGATACATACAAGTAGTTATTAATTTGAGTGTATAGCAGTATAGGTAATTTCATTATAGTTATAGTTAGGATTGAGTAGTCTTGCTAGGGGGTTGTTTTTCTCGATGAAATAACTATGTTTTACCTCCCTTCAAAGTAATGATGCCATTATGCCAAGTAGAGGTAAACAAGCAAGTTTGAGGTTGTTTAACTCATTGAAAGTCAAACTGCAAGTTAGAAAATCTTCTTTTTTCCTTGGTGTTGTGAATCTATCTTTCTGCCTACAGCCGTACACACCCTTTAGGTAGTTGATAATGTTCAGGAGTAATGGCTATGTACTCATATGTAATTAAAGTCTTATTCTTATATCAAACTCACGCTAATGACACCCCTTGGAACCCTATATAAGGAATATATTTTTGTGTTTAACTATGCATATATACTTCATCCGTTCTGAAATAAGCAAAACACTTCTCTCATAAAGCTTTCAATTAAAAAGAGAAGTGTTTCACTTATTTTAAAACGGAGAAAATATAAAATAATTTATTGAACAATATATAAGTCCATGCATAATCATTTAATATTTTTCTCTTTTTTCCATTGATTAGTTCCCCAAACGGATTTGAACTAAATTATATGAATAAAAAAATAACCCTATATGTTCTTATGTAATATATATATATCCCGGCCTGGGGTATCTTTCTTTGTAAATGTTCACAAATCACGCACTTCTGAAGTGGCGATAGATGGAACTTAAAGTTTATAATCGGTGATAATTGGGGATGGATAAGCATTATTATAGTGGATTAGTGGTTGGGATTAGAACATGAGATGCAAGATTTATTAGAAGTGACGCATTAAAGCATTGGGATATCAATAAATTGCAGCATTATATTGAGCATTCCTTGCTTGCATAGTCGCAGTGTCATGGATGGACGTCCAAACGTATCCGTTTACTTTGGGTAAAATCAGACTAATAAAAGCAAGATTATGATCCCGAGGCATAAAAAAGGGTGAGATGATTATGGGACATTTGTTTCCTCCCAAAGCAATGCTGTTGAAAGATACTAGTAAACCATAAACACCCACCCAAAAACGAAACTTCTTGCATTGGGATTCTCCAGCTCTTGCTTAATTCTTGGATTTCTCCCCTCCATTTAATTTGGTAATCATCGAAAATCATGAAATCAAATTAAAAACAAGATTACAACAAATTTTTAAATATCCCTCTATTATCTAAGTATTTCTTTAGTTCTAGGCGTGGATACATAATGCTATATTAATTTCAACATTAAAAAAATATAGGGTTAAATAACAAACCGTTTTGTATTTTATTATTTTTTTTTGGCCAAAACATGCATAAGGTTATTAAAATTGACATGAATAATTTCAAACTTTCGTCCGTCTTAATATAATTAAAGAGCCGAAATATAAAAAATGAAAGTTAGAGAGAAAAAGAGAGACCCCCCCAAAAGTCCCGTAGAAAACCCTAGAAAACCGCCCCTTAGTATCGAAAAATTCCCAATTTCTTCCCAATTTCTTCTCCAAAGATTTATTACAGGCAATCGACTAGTCAGTTTCTGGTTTCAATTTCTTGAGTGTTTGGTTATATTGATCATTAGCTACGAATTAGCTGTGCCTAATAGCTTTTTCTCTAGCTTTGAGGTTATAGGCAATGTTGAGGGGTCTGCGACCCTAAAGTTTCAATCTTTAGTTAATCTCGCTGGTGTGGAGTGTAATGTGGTATTTACGACTCAGTGTAGCGTGTGGATTAATCGCAATTCTCTGGCGCAGGGAATTAAATTATTATGGTTTTTAGGGTTTAAGTTCAAGTTTAGGATTAGAATTGGGGCTTCTCTATTCAGTATGTTGTTTTCGTTGTGGTGTTGTACTTTAAGTGTGTATTGGCCCCTGTTGTTTCCTGTCTGGTCATCCATTGCACATCGGGTGTGTGGGTGGTTGAAGTTGCAGAGTCGCCTCTGTGGAAGGGGTATTGTCCTTTTGGGCAAAATGAAACATATTGCATTTATGGTGATTGAATGTATCACTCTTCTCTCAGTCATTGATGGTAAACGACTTTTCTGGTGGATTGATTTTAAATGCTATATAAAGCATTTTCAGGTTTGGTTTTTTTTGCATCATCTTTTTAGTCCTCTTGCAAATAAATTTTATTATCTTTGTTCGTATTAGTGCGAGTTGTTTTTTGTTTGTTGTGTCTTAATGGCATCTCATCCCTCTTTTAAAAGTATGCTGCTTGCTGAGCACTCTAATGAATTATGTGCTCTTGGGTTGTCTAGCCAGTCTGAAATTTCTGCTCTTTCTGTTCCTTTTGTATCTGTTGGGATGGTTGG
The DNA here is from genome assembly GCA_947646795.1 of Beta lomatogona. Taxonomy (NCBI): domain Eukaryota; kingdom Viridiplantae; phylum Streptophyta; class Magnoliopsida; order Caryophyllales; family Amaranthaceae; genus Beta; species Beta lomatogona. The sequence continues at coordinate 738,042 of CANSNZ010000933.1, forward strand.
GGAGGGCTCTTCTCAAGACCTTCCCTTCCCTGCTGCTTTCCCAAAGTTTCAAGTGTTGGATGATTTACCTCAAGTCCAAAAGGACATTGAGGAGTTGTCTAAATCTTGCTTGGTTGGTAAAATTCTTGGTACCCCTGTTGATGTGCGTACTATAATTTCTAGAACAAAAGCTGATTGGAAGTTTGTCAAAGGTGACATTGAGTATTTGGAGATGGGAAATGGTTGGCATTTAGTCCGTTTGCTAATCTTAATGATTGTTTTTTGGTCTGGTCTAAGCGTCCATGGCATGTTCAGGGTCAATTATTTGTAATTCAGTCTTGGAAGCCTGAATTTGACCCGTTTTGTGAAGAACTTAAGTGGGTTGACTTGTGGGCTCGCATTCCTCGTTTTCCTACTGAGCTTTTGAACTATGATTTTGTTGCTAACTTATTTGCTGCAAATAACATTGGGTCTTTGATTAAGCTTGATCAAAACTCTCTACTTAGAAATAAAATTCGATTTGCACGTGCTTGTATTCGTGTTGATATAACTGCTCCTCTCCCTGAGTATGCTGAAATTGTGCGAGTTGGAGGTAAAGTGTGTGGCTATGTGATCTGGTACGAGGATTTCTCCTCGGGATGCTCTTTTTGTGGAGAAGAATCTCACATCATTGATGTGTGTCCCCTGTTGTGCTCTCCACAAAAAGAGTTTCATGTTAAACTTTTGAAAAACCCAAAGCAAAAATTGTTATCCGAAAGTCTTTTGCAAGCAAAAAAGAATGAAAATGATATCACCATGGCTGTGGAAGCTAATGTGGTGCATGTTAAGCCAAATTTTTTTGCTAGAAAAGATGGTGCTGTTGGTCCTAAAGGTGATGAGTTTAAAGGGGTTTCTAGAGTCCCTAAATCTGTTGGTAAAAGTATCAAAATCATTAATTCCTCTCTTCCTATGAAAAAGAGAAGCATTGCTCCGGTTGTTCTTGGCAAGGGTAAGTCTGTGTTGATGGCCTCTTCAGTCTTCTCCTAATATTGGTGCTGGGTCTGTGTCTAGCTCTGATGATGAGGCTTTTAGTAATCCTATTCCTCAAGATGTTGCCCCTCTCTTAGTTAATGTTGATGATGATTATGGGGAGGGTACTGGATATCTGGTTGGTTCCACCCCCGAGAACTCAGTGGTTAAAAAAATCGAAGCAATGGGGGTGGAGCCTCTTGACCAGAAGCCTCTCTCATCTCATTCTAGCTCCACCAAGAGAAGGAAGAGTAGCTCTGAGGATGAGGGACACTCCTCAGCCCTGAAGAGAAACAGACAGTAAGTTTTTTAGTATAATAAAGTCATATCCACCCTTTTTGTAATCAATGTCAATTGGTTTTTGGAATGTTCGTAGAAGCCAAAGAAAAAAATCTTTTTGCTGAAATAAAGAGTTTTTGTAACACAAATTACATTGATATAATGATGATTTGTGAAACAAAATCTGCTGTGATCCCTTCTAATGCTTGTATTAGAAGATGTGGCTTTGAAGACTTTAATGTAATTCCTACGGTTGGTAGGTCTGGTGGTATATGGCTCATGTGGAAGCCTTCTAGTATTAATCCTTTTAGTCTTTCTGTTATTGCTAAAAGTTCTAGATTCTTCGTGTGTAATATTTCTCTACTATCTATGGACTTTGTTTATTATATTGTCTTTCTCTATGCGTCGGCGGCAATGGAAGGAAAGCAAGCATTCTGGGCAGAATTATATGATGTTGTTAATTCATTGGAAGGTCCTTACATTCTAGTAGGGGATTTTAATGAAATCAGTTATGTTTCTGATAAAATGGGGGAGGGGTCCCTGTGAGTTCGTCTCGTTTTAATCGTATGAATCAGATTAAAAATGTGCTAGCCTGTAGTGAGCTTCCTTTTAATGGGCCTCGTTTTACTTGGAGGAAAAAACGGTTTGGTGAGAATAATGTGTTAGAAAGATTGGATAAGTGCCTTGCTTCTTTAGATTGGTTAGATAAATTTCCTAATGCTAGAGTTAAACACCATATTTTTTCCTCTTCTGATCACTGTTTTGTTTCTATTCATTATCTTCCTTCCATTATGGCTAAAGCTCATCCTTTCAAATTTGAAAAAATGTGGTGTTTACGAAAAGATTTTGATATCTTAGTTAAAAAAAACTTGGTGTACGCAATTTGAGGGTCGTTTATGTTTCGGTTAGTTAACAAATGTAAAACTTTAAAAGTAAAAGCGAAAGAATGGAACAAAACCCGATTTGGCAATATTTTTCGTCAAATTAGTAATGTTGATGCAAAACTCGCAGATATCCAATCTCGTCTTCTTATTGATATTGACAATCCTAATCTGGTAAAATTGCAAGATCGTTTTTTGATTAAACGTTGTAACTTATTTGAGTTTCAAGAGAAGTATTGGTTTCAGAGAGCTAAAACTACTAATTTTGCTAAGGGGGATAGGAATTCTAAATATTTTCATGCATGTGCTACAATTAAGAAAAATAGGATTAGTATATCTTCTTTTTCTTCTCAAGAAGGAAGTATTATTACTAATCCGGACCAGATCTCCTTTCAAATATCTAAGGAATTTCAAGAAAGATTTGATAGTAATCCGAATTGCAGTTTCAATTTGGAGGAGGATTTCAATCTTATTACAAAGATCATATCGGACTCGGACAATGAATTCCTTTGTAGTATTGTTTCAGCTGAAGAAATTAAAGATGCTTTATTTGATCTGGCTCCAGATAAGTCCCCGAGCCCTGATGGTTTCCCTCCTTTTTTCTTTCAAAAATATTGGTCGCTAGTTGGGAACTCTATTATTCGAGCCATTCAAGCTTTTTTCTATTCAGGTCATATGCTAACTGAAATTAATCATACGTTTCTGACGTTGATTCCGAAAATTGATAACCCCTCAGCGGCTAACCATTTTCGGCCGATTAGTCTGTGTTCCACATTATATAAAATTATCGCTAAAGTTTTGGCAAATCGCCTCAAGATTGTTTTAGGAAAAATAATTCATCCCCTTCAAGCGGCTTTTGTTCCTGAAAGACTTATTCAGGATAATATTCTTGTAGCTCACGAGGTTTTTCATTCGTTTAAAAACAAATCAGGAAAAAAAGGTTGGATTGCCATTAAATTGGATACGGAAAAAGCGTATGACAGGCTAGAGTGGAATTTTATAGTTGTGATGCTTGACAAATTAGGATTTGATAAAAAGTGGATTAACTGGATTAAAAGCTGTATCACCTCGGTTTCGTTCTCTGTTTTGGTTAATGGTATTCCGGGTGACAGATTTTTCCCATCTAGGGGGATTAGACAAGGGGACCCTTTGTCTCCATATATTTTTATTTTGAGTGCTGAATTGTTAGCTAGGGAAATCTATGCTCATTCAATCTCGGGTGGTAAGCTTTTGGGGGTTAACCTTGGTAGATCAAGAGTAAGGATTCCTTTCTTAACTTTTGCTGATGATACTATGTTGTTTGCCAAAGCGTCTGAGGAAAGTTGTCTGGTTATCAAGGAGATTTTAAATAAATATTGTGCGATGTCGGGTCAGTTAGTGAACTTTCATAAGTTTGCCTTTCAATGTACAAAGAATATTCCGTTGGATGTAGTGGCAAACTTCAGCTCTATTTTGTGCATGGATAGCTCTTTTTCGTTAGGTAACTACTTGGGATGCCCAATTATTGATTCAAGAGTTACTAAAAATACATTTCAAAAGGTTGTCCAATCTGCTCATTCTCAACTTTCTTCTTGGAAAGCTAATTCTTTGTCTCAAGCGGGTAGAACTGTCCTTATTCAGGCGAATTTATCAACGAATGCAAATTTCCAAATGCAAAGTTTTCTACTCCCTGCTTCTATTCATGGGGATTTAGATAAAAACTATAGAAATTTTTTTTGGAATAAAAGTCCGGAAGCTGGTTCCTCTAATATAATAGGATGGGATAGAATTTGCATTCCTAAAAAATTTGGTGGTCTTGGTTTTCGTAAGGCTAGTGTTAATAATATAGCCTTACAGATGAAATTGTTATGGAAAATTGTGACTAATCCCTCGAATTTATGGGTTGATCTTATCTCAAAGAAGTATTTGAGAGGGAAGTCGCTCTTTGACTATGTGCCCTCGACTAACTGCTCTTGGCAATGGAAGAAACTTATGTCCCTTCTAGATATCTTTAGGAAAGGTCTTAGGTGGATAGTTAACTCCGGTAATAAAGTGTCGTTTTGGCATGATAATTGGGTGTTTGAATACCCTATTTCTTCCATTTGTTCTCCTGTTGTGGGAATCGAAGATCTATTGGTCAGTAGTGTTTTAGATGAAAATCGCCAGTGGAATAAGAATGTCATTGCGGACTTAGTCCCGGAATTTGTTTGTACTGCTATTTTTAGTATTTTTATCCCCTCTTATGATTCTGAGGATAGCTTAATTTGGGGGTTAACTCCCGACGGGTCCTATTCGGTCAAGTCAGGGGCTTTACTTGTGCAAGGTTTGGCTTTTAATCCTCCTCCCCCTCAGCCTTTTATCTGGATTTGGAAGCTCAAGGTGCCTCCTAAAATTAAAAATTTCTTATGGAAGATTTGTCTTGATGGTATTGCGACTAAAGAAATATTGGAGCGCAGTCATGTGTTTATCCCGCAAGAGTGTTGTTTTTGTAATCATTTTTCTGAAACGACGACTCATTTATTTCTAGAATGTCCCTTCTCTTCTGATGTTGGTGAGATGCTACATAGTAGGCTTGGTTGGCCTTCTTTCCCTGTTGGTCCTTTCATGTCTAGTTTTGTGGATAATTTAGCCATGTTTAAGAGAGATTACTCTCCTAATGATCTGGTTAAATTTGCTATTATCTGGTGGTTCATCTGGTTCCACCGTAACAAAGTCATTTTTCAGGAGGCCGTTTCTTTTGCTAAAAGTCTTGCTTTCTCTATGTTGCGGTTCTTTAAGGATTGGGAGTGCTCGTGTGAGGCAGAGGATGTTTGGGATGTGGTTCCGGGTAAGGGGGTTAAGTCGGGTGTCATCCCGATTAGTGTTGCTTGGTCCCCTCCTCCGGTTGCGTGGTTCAAGCTTAATTTTGATGGGTCGAAGTTGGGGAATGGGCAGGCTTCTTGCGGTTTCACCATCCGTAACCACTTGGGGGAGGTTTGTCTTGCGGGTGCTATGGCCTTATCTGCTGATTGCTCGATTTTAAAAGCAGAAGCCTGGGGTCTCCGGGAAGGTTTGCGGGCAGCGTTGCATCTTAGTATCTCCTCGATTGTTATTGAGGGCGATAATTTGGTGGTGATTAATTTTATTAGGCATTGTTGGAAGGTTCCTTGGGAATTAGCTCTTTGATTTCAGATTCGGTTGAGGAATTGAAGCGGTTCCAAGATGTCTTTGTTTCTCATTGCTATCGGGAAGCTAATCAAGCGGCGGATTTTATGGCTCATAAAGGTCATGAGGCTCCCTCCTTAGTTTATTGGTTTTCCTCTTCCGATGTATTGTTTTCTTCCATCATCCGTAAGGATGCTGTAGGCTGGTCCTATCCTAGGGGGCAGTCCTAGTTGTTTTTTCTCTTAACAAAAAAAAAAACTTTCGTCCATCTTCTCAAAATAATCCCAACTTTGATTTATTTTAGAATAATCCCAACTTTGGGGATTACTTCTCAAATTAGTCCAAAGTCTCATCTTTCTTGCCATCAGTAAACCAATTTGGGTCTATTGTGTACTCCCTCCGTTCCAGAAAGATCTGAACACTTGTTGGGACACGTAGTTTAAGGTGATAAGTTGTGGTGTGGTTATCAAATGTTATTTTATTTAAAAAGTAGATGTGATAGGAGTTGGTGGAGTATTTTTTATTAGATGAGAGAGAAATTTGGATAACTTTTTATTGATAAAAGGTAGAGTGTGGGCCAAAGATGTGTAAAAGAAATAATATATTAATGGTGGGACCATGCCAAGAATAGAAGTGTTCAAACTAATTTGGGACAAACATAAAAGGAACGTGTTCAGACTATTCTGGGACGGAGGTAGTATATGAAAAGTGATAGTTTGGATTATTTTGAGACTTATACCGCAAAGTTGAGATTATTCCAAGATAATCGAAAGTTGGGATTATTTTGAGAAGATGAGTGAAAGTTGGGATTATCTATGTCAATTATTCCAAATTATTTTTAGTATAATTTTATCAATATATTTGAAAGAATTTGATATTAAACTTTACTTCTAAAAAATGCAAATGTAAGATATTTTGAAAAAGGAGTAATATCATTTTAGTTATTCATTTGAATTCGTTGTTCTGTTGATAATTTCATTTTATCTTTCCAAAGTGTAAAGTTAAAATTATGAGTATTACTTATTATTGAAAGAGAGAGAAGCATTTACACTACTAAAGCCATAATTCCAACTTAAGAGAGGGATCATATAGATTAAGACCTAACAGATAAAAGTACAGTCTTCTTGCCACTACTTTAGCTTCGGTCGTTCCTCAACCCACAAGGCACTAACCCTCTTCATCTAGAAGCTAAGTCAACTGTCAACTCCGATCCTTACATTCCAACCAAAATTTCTACTTGTTTTGCATTTTTTTATGTTCCATCACAAAATAACTCCAAAGACCAATATATGTCCACTCTTATAGGATTGGAAATGCTTTCAAATAGTCTCCCATGACCTTATGAGATATCCTACAGGGCCCTAAAAATGGTCGAAAGTGTGTATTATAGCATTTTAGTTTGGCTATTTCGGGATGATTTGGAATTTGCCGATCCTTATAACTTTTATTTTGTCCGAACATTTCCAGAGAGTCGAGATGCCATAACATGACTATCGGATGCTTAGAACACTCTATATGTCTTAAAATTCCTTCCATGACTTTGTCTTACATTTTTCGAGTTCAAACCAAAAATGAGTTTCAAGACCATTTTATGTTTGCTCTAAATCACGGATATACTTTTGAATAGCTCACTATGACCTTAAGAGGCATCAAATAGGATTACTTGCTTCATCTTTTGAATATGTATATATATACGAAAATGTATATTGTAGCTTTCAATTTTACCAGTGATAAGTGCGTATTCTAACGTCATTTAGTTGCATATATATTAGGGTGCAATTTCATGTAGTATCAGAGCATTTACATTGCATTTTGAGCATATTTGGGTCCCTTTTTATAAGCTACGATGCATTCATGCGTTGTTTGATCTTTTGATGTAAGTTCAGGTAATTTGGACTCCTATTTGAAGACATGTGATTAAGGCACCTAGATGACCTTTGCAATGATATATCATATGGCCAAAACAGATTGGAATTGGAGAAGATACTAAGCACTTTACATAGTCGTGCGAAATACAACACATCTTCACTATTTTTCTCATATATTTTTGTAAAAAAATGATAATGAGGTAATTCAAGTTGGGTTGAAAACTAGACTTCAAGAGCTTTCCAACTATAAATTACACGTACCAAACAAAGCTCTGGATCAAAAGTTATAGCTATTTGAAGAGATCAAGAATCTGACAATTACAAGTCGGCCAACATGCTCGTGTCATTATTGACACGTCCGTGTTGCCTTTTAGGGTGTTTATCTAGCAGGTCAACATGCCCGTGTCATCATTGACACGCCCGTGTTGGTCTGCTCGGTAGTATGACTTATTTTATTGGTTTTGTTATTTTAGGAAGCTATACATACTCTTTCATTCGTTTAATGACGGATCTAAGTTTATTCTATATATTTTTTAGGGTTTGTAGAGAGAGAAACTTGTGTATCTCCATTGTTCTCCAAAACTCTCCCTTTCTTCCATAAATTCAAGTATTTGTTTTCTTCTTTTCTCTTTGTTTTCTATTATGAGGTTTAACTATTGTTCTCTAGTTTGTTTATTTATTTCAATTATATATGCTTGAGTAGTTCTTTAATCTATATGGTTTTAAGTTGAACCCTAGTATGAATTAATCCATGATTTTTTCTTTAAATTTCCAAATTAATTGTAATACTCCGTATTTTTGGAGTTATTTTGCTATAAATAAGAAAATATAAAGTAAAAGTGAAAGTAAATTATAGTATAGTTTAGGTAAGCCTACAGTTATAATTTAAATATACAACCTACCTTGGTACCTAATTATATTTTAATTCGGTTTTGTTAAGTAAATCAGAATTCGGTTTGGAAACAAATCCTAATAAACTAAGGTTTCTCATACTATAAATAACAAAAGGAAGAAAAAAAAAATTAGAAACCCTATTCACTTGATAGGTCAGCCGTTTTTTTTTAAAAGAGAATTTCTCTCTCTCCTCCTTCCTTCCTTCCTTCTTCTCTCCTGCGATTCTTTCTTTCTTCCTTCTCTTCTCTACCTTTCTTTCTTTCTTCTTCACTGTGTGCGTTCAAACCTCCTCGCCGGCGTCGCCTGAGGGACAACCGTGGCCGGAAGTTTCGCGGAAGCAGTGGTGGTGGTTCGTTCGCGTCGGGTTCCGTCGCGCGAGTCATCGCGCGTTCTTGCCGGAGGTGCCGCGCACGAGACTCGAGGAGTTCAAAGTTGTGCCGCGCGATCCCGGGTTCGTTGGCTCGCCGTGGTGGTTCGGTCGCGTCCGCCGGTTGTGGTGGTCGTCGGTGGTCGGTATGTTTAAAAAAAAAATCTTCTTTCTTATTTAAATTAAGTTATATCATCTGATTTTGGTTATTCTTTGAGTATCTTTGATTAAATTTGATGACTTTAAAAGAAATCAGATTTATTACATATTGTTAATTTTTGTGTTCTTTTAATTCTTCAATTCGGATTTTATAAGTTCTTATATATGTACCTAATTAAGTTTGTTACTATATACAAAGTGGTATAAAAAGCTAAGAAATCAGATTATTAGTTATAGTTAGAATGTTATAATGGCCTTGTTATTCAAATCTGATTTTAGTAGTATTGGATATAAGGATTTAAATGGAGTTGGTAAAGGTACTATGTTATTAAGCTAACTAAAATTAGCTTTCCCCACTATTATTGGTTCTTAAAAGACGTTAAGTTCAATAGAGTTATGAAAGAAAAGAAAGTTAATGAACAACAAGATTACTTATTTTTATATACTCCGAAATACTAAGTTTTATATAATTAGTCACGTGTTATATGTTAATAATATCAAGGACTTAGCACTGAAGTATTTCTATTATTCGATTAGGTCCCAATTTCATAAGCGGAACATTTTAATAATCAGCAAAGATTCTCCGTTACAAGGTACGTACGCGTACTAGTTCAGTTCGATATATTAGTATCATGTTTAGGTTGTGATTTTTATATTGGAACCTAGAACCATGATAGGGAACTGTGGTTGATTATGATTGATGAGATTGTTTGGTAACATGAAATCAATAGGAAATCTGTATGTATTTCCTTGTTGTATGACTTGTGAGTTGGAATGAGTTATTATTGGTATGCGTAATTCTATCGCATTACAAGCATGAAATGAGAATTGGATTGAAAGCATATGATTTATTGTTGTAACAAGGATGTTGCAAGAGATTGCTTTAATTAGAGAATTTGAGCAATGTACCTAAGAATTGAACGATTATATGTTCGATGTTGTATGAATGAATATTATTAAGAAGGATTTTGGCAATTAAACTTGTAGTTGGATTCCCTACAAGTGATGAACAATGGGGGGAGTGTGAGACTTGTTCTACACTTCTACGCAGGCCTACTGTGACGACAGTAGTGTCCTTATAAATTTTGATAACTCAAGTAGGCGGAAGGTTCCGTACGATCTTGGGGGTATGCATACTAAGGTAATGGATGTGGAACGGAACGAAACCGTATTTACATTCCATCTAATACACCAAGTTGTCTATTAAGGATTCAGTAGCCCGTATGATTCCAGTAAGATGACGATGCCCGTTCGCTGCCAACTAAATAAAAAGTAAATAATGTAATGCTATGGTAGTATCATGTCTAGGAATGATCCTTATTATTCTGTTTATGCTTTGTATGCACTTACTGCTTTACTATATACTCAGCATAGCTGATGGTGTATTATTGTGTTGTTTGTTGTCCTGTGATGAACCATTGATGCTTCAATGGGGAGCATACTAGGTGTGCTGGTGTTGCTGCATGAGGTTGGCATACGGGGGATATCTTCTGTTTTATAAGCTTTTAAATGTTTTTATTGAACTTATAGAACAATTAGTATGAATAGTTAATGGTTTGAATAAAAAGGGGTCTATGGTGATTCCCGAGTTGTAATTTGAAGTGAACATTTTATTTCCGCTGCAATGTAGTTTTATTATTAAGAAGTTGTAACGTTTTGATTTTATTATGCCTTGCGTTTCACCGCGGCGGTAACACTCCCGAAGTCGATGCAACGTAGTCGTAGACGTGTATGGATTTTGGGGGTGTTACAAAACTGGTCATCAGAGCTAAAAGTTCCTATTTTCAAAAGATGTTTTAAAAGATTTTAAAATGGGTAGTATGGGATAAGAGCATGTAGATTACTTTTGCGTGCATTAAATCATAGGAATAATTTTATTTGTACTGCCTTTCTTGCCTTTATTTGTCTGATTATATGAAATGTGGTGTGGTTGCTTGATTGAATTGGTGAAAGGTTCTTTTGAATCTTTGAAATGTGAATAGAGTAGGAGGATATACGAGGATAGTGGTTGATGGCACTAAAATTTGACAGAAAAATATTTTAATTGCCTAAAAAAAAAATTCGAATTAATATAATATTCCAAAGATGTTTCAGAAAAGATATTGAACTAAAACCTTATTTCGAATATTTTAGGAAGGAATCATATAAATTGTTATAAATATTTTGACTTGGGATTCTAAAATTGAAAACAATCGTTTTACCTCTTATATATGTTTATATATAATGTATACTTAAAAACCTTAAATTCACAAAACTTAGATTATTTTCCTTCTTTAAATTCGCAGATGGTTTACGACATAGGTCCTAAGGAACACCTGATGAAACACCGAATAGCGGAAGATTGGGACATCTGGGCCCATAAAATGAAAGCTGCTATGGAGTATAGGACCTTACAGGGGGATACTAGACTAAAGACTGAAATGGAGAAAATATATTTTATGCTGCAGTATGTCCCTAAGGAGGAACCTTACCTTTTCGTACACCGTAGATATGGGGATATATGGACATAAAATGGAAATTTTAATAGGGTCAAACACACTTACTGGAACCAATACCTTCCTACTGTAGGACATTTTATTACTGATCTTAAATACTGTGAAAATGAATGGAGAATTCGTGAGAAAAGAAGTTGGGAGCCCTCTACCTCATCACCTTTAGTTCGAGGAACCTATCATGTGGGGGAAAGCTCGGGAATTAATGTGAATCCCGAGAATCCTAGAGTTAAATCGAGCCGCAAGCGTCCTTTAGAGCTGCAAAAAGAGCTAGGTACCAAACTTTTGAGGATGAGTTCATACCCGAGAACCACATAGCGCCAAACCTCGAACCGTTATCTACATTTCCGATGATGAGGGGAATAATAGGACATTCATCGCAGTGATTGGGGAAGATAATGCTGAACCTATACTCGACTTGGGAAATGAAGAAGAGGGAGATCCTAATGGAAATGAAGAAGAGGGAGATCCTAATGAGAATGAGCCTTTGAGGAGGATCCGATTGAGGAAAATGACCAAGAAGCGTAAGAAGAGCCCATAGAAGAAGAACCTCTCGGAGGAGGAACCTGCGGAGGAAGATGAACCTATAGAGGATGATGAGTCTTCGAGGACGAAGCCGACATGGAAGAAGGAATAGAAAATCCTAATTCAGATGACGAAGCTCACCATTATAGTCCTTAGTTTCTTTTGATTATATAATTAGGATTAGAATATTATTTTATTCGTTATTTCAGTTTTAATAAGGCTTGCATGCCAAGTAGCAAATTAGTATTCGTTTATTCTTTTATTTATTCATATTATGTTTTCCTTGGAAACAATAAGTTTTACCTTTTTCAATAATAATACAACAGTCTTATTCTTTTAGTTGATGTAACGTCTTGTTAGAGATGTTTATATTGCAAGTCAATAGAGACTTAATGATTGTTCGCAATAAAGATGTGTTATAAATGTGCCAATGTGTAGTAGTTAAATAAATAAACGACTATGTGCATATCGTTGAAACAACCGTTGTATCATTTTTCGGCGCAGAATGGTTCGTCAAGGCGGCACGCCCGATACCTCTCGAATGTCGAGCAATCGATTCGTGATCTAGTGCGGATCACGACTAACCTAGCCCGGGGTCATAACCGGGATGGGGACTTGTCTGAAAAAGTTGCTCGTAGGAACCCACCAATACTGAATGGGAAAGGGGGGCCAGAGGAACTGGAAAACTGGGTTGGGGAGTTTGATAAGCTGTTCTTTACCCTCTCCTGTCCAAATGATAAGACTGTGCCCTTAGCAAGCTATTACCTTCAGGGGGATGCTCACTTTTGGTGGACCCAAGCTAAGGACAACCTCCTTAAACAACCTGACTTTGGGTGGGAAACCTTCAAGAAAGCCCTGAGGGATAAGTATTACCCTCCATACCTCAAGAAGCAGAAAGCCCAGGAGTTTATGATGCTAGAACAAGGGAACCTGTCTGTTGAGGAGTATTATCGCAAATTCATTGAGTTGATGAGATTTGCTCCTGAAATTGCCCCTACTGAGGAAGCTAAGGCCTCACGTTTTGAGTTAGGGCTCACCCTTGACCTGCAGGGGAGACTGGGGGGAGATACTTTCACCTCATTGGACCATGTCTTTGGCAAAGCTGCCCACCTATATGCCATAAGGAAACGAGAGGAAGGGGGTAAGCAAGGTGAGAAACGAAAGGAGAATCCAAACCCCGAGGTTCAAAGGTTTGAAAAGAAGCACCAGGGGAACCAAAACAACCAAACCTTCCAACGAAACTTTGGTAAGGGACCCAACAACAACAACACTCAACATAATAACAATAACCGCAACAATAACACCAACAACCGCATACCTGAGCGTGTGTACAGGTGTAAGAAGTGCCCAAACAACCATCCTGTGAGAGATTGCGAGGGTAACAAAGTGGAGTGTCGTGAATGTGGGAAACTGGGGCATAGGGCGTATGAGTGCTACTCGAAGAATAAGGTTAACCCCAATGGTCAAAAGAAAGGGAACTATGGGGACAAGCCTAGGAATGAGAATGGGAATGGGAATGGGAATGGTGGAAACGCATACAATGGGTCAGGGAACTATAATTATTCCAAACCACCAAATAATGCAAATAACCAGGCACCATCTGGGAATCAGGTGACCAACAACAATGATAATAAGGGCAAAGGGAAGCTGTATATGATGACTGCTAGTGAAGAAGAAGCTCGTAGAGATGTGGTCACTGGTATTTTCTCTATTAACTCAATTCCTGTTAAAGTATTGTTCGATTCTGGCGCATCTTTGTCTTTTATTGGCCATACAACTGTTAGAACTCTAGCACTGGTTGAGTCTGAGTCAATTTCTATGCCTATAATTATTCCATCTGGGGATACTGTTAATTGCTCTAAGAAATTCCTGAATGTCTCGCTGAAAATAGGGGAGGGCTTCTTTCCTTCCGATCTAATAGAGTTTAATTTATCGAATCTAGACATCATTTTGGGGATGGATTGGCTTGGGAAGTACAAAGCTAGGATAGACTGTGATGCACAGAAAGTGGAACTGAGAGATCCTTCGGGAAAAAGGGTGTCATATAGGAGAATACCTCGAGAACCTGGGATTAAGGTAATCAATGCCTTGCAACTTAAGGGTTATATAGACAAAGGATGGCCTCTATTTATGTGTTCTGTGAGAAGGGTTGAGGATGATCCATTAAAACCTGAGGATGTGTCTATAGTTAGCGAATTTCAGGATGTTTTTCCTGAAGAAATACCTGGTATGCCGCCAAGGAGAGATGTAGAGTTCACTGTTGACTTAGTACCTGGATCTGGACCTATCTCAAAGGCCCCATACCGAATGGCTCCAGCAGAAATGAATGAGTTGAAAAATCAGCTAGAAGAACTACTAGAGAAGGGGTACATTAGACCTAGTATGTCACCATGGGGAGCCCCTGTCTTATTTGTGAAGAAGAAGGATGGTAGCTTGAGGTTGTGTATAGACTACCGTGAGTTGAACAATGTCACTGTGAAAAACAAATATCCATTACCTAGGATAGATGACTTGTTTGACCAACTCCAGGGTGCAGGGATGTTCTCCAAAATAGATTTAAGGTCTGGTTACCATCAGTTAAGGATTGCTGACCAAGATATACCTAAAACTGCCTTCAGGACTAGGTATGGACACTATGAGTTTACCGTCATGCCTTTTGGGTTAACCAATGCACCTGCTGTTTTTATGGACCTCATGAATAGGATTTTTCGACCCTACCTCGATAAATTCGTAGTCGTGTTCATAGACGATATATTGATCTATTCAAGAAGCAAGGATGAACATGAGGGACATTTGAGGCTTATTTTACAGACACTTAGGGAGAACCAGTGATAAATCATATTTACATATAGTTTTAAGGTGCATTTAGGTTGCATTTTAGAGCATTTAGGTTCATATCTAGGTTCATTATTGCATCATATTCTTAAGTTATGTTATTCTACTCCTATTCGGTATGTTTTCTTGTTTTTGATGAATCTCAGGTAATGAGAACGTATTTGGAGTATATTTAGCTGAGCTTGAGGATAGGAGCACTTGGAAATAAGCTACGATGCATAAGGATAGTATGGATACGTCTTAGTACGAGTTTGAGCGAAAACGAAGCGGAAAATCATTAGAAGAAATGTGAAAAAGGAGTCATGTATACTCTTCTGATCATAACTTTTGATGTGCTTCTCCGAATCAAGAAATTCTAGTTGGGTTGGAAACTAGACTTGAAGGGCTTTCCAACGATAGGTCACACGCCCCAAATGGACTTCTGGTTCGAGAGATACAGCCTTCGCAAGTTGACGCAAAAATCACTGTTTTCCCGCCCGGTCGACCGGGCGGTTTCGCCCGACCGGGCGAAATGAAATTTTCAGGCATGTTAGCCCGGTCAACCGGGCGAGAAAGGAGCCAAAATCGCTTGCGCGCCCGACCGGGCGGGCTCGCCCGGTCGACCGGGCGGATTTCTTGTTCTGTCGTAGCTCCTCAATCACCGTCGCCCGACCGGGCGGATTTCGCCCGGTCAACCGGGCGGTTTCTCGAGACGGGTTTATTTGCCTTTTTTAGCCGGTTTTGTAAAAAACTATAAATAGGTCTTATCTCTCTCCCCAAAGACTCTCTCTCTTTTCTGACATTATATTTTGTATTCTTAGGTTTAACTTTAGTTTCCTTCTTTCTTTTCTCTCTAGTTTTTCATTGCAAACCCTAGTTTCTCTTTTCTTCATTAATTCATGAGTTTATAATTTTCATCTCTTTTCTTTCATTGATTTCTTTGATCATGCTTTTCTTTGTAGATTTAAATTTCTTTATTTATTTCATGATTGAGTAGTTTATATTCTAGGGTTTGGGAATCCATGTTTATATGCTATGATTCTTGATTGATATTTATTAATGGTTTGATTAGTTATTGATATCTCTAATTGATTAGTGTTTTTATTGTTAATCTTGCAATCTGATCAATTGTCTGATTAAATATTGCTAATATCGAGTCATAGATCGAGAGATAGTACTCTTTAGAGGCTTACCTACAATTAGCAAGTCTGATTATGTTGAGCGACCGTACTAGCATATGTTGATTTGAGAGCGTTAAGGCCCGACCGTAGGATTAACATATGCTCTAGATATCTGATTAATTGAATCATTGATGATATTTTGATAGATTATAGTTATGAACATGGTGAACCATTGCCCTAGATCCTTTTTAGCTTGATTTTCGTAGTTTGATTAGTTTAGAACTTTAATTAATTATTCCTGATCTTGTTTAGTTTCTCCATGCATTAGAAGCTAGATTAAAACAACCATCTCTCTGTGGATTCGACCCTACTTACCCTACTACATTGTTAGAAGGTTTTGCAGGAATTATTTTTGACAGGTGTACGACAGCCTATCAACCAGCTGTATGCAAAGTTTTCAAAGTGTGAGTTCTGGTTGGAAAAGGTGTCATTTTTGGGTCATTTCGTCTCTAAGGAGGGGGTATCAGTGGATCCTGCAAAAATAAAAGCTGTGAGTGAATGGCCTACCCCAAAGAATGTCACAGATATAAGGAGTTTCTTGGGTTTAGCCGGTTATTATAGGAGATTTGTGAAAGACTTTTCGAAGATCGCAAAACCCATGACTAACTTGATGAAGAAAGATTGCAAGTTTAAGCCGGGTGACGATAGTGAGAAAGCCTTTCGGACACTCAAAGAGAGATTAACCTCGGCTACTGTTCTAGCCTTGCCTAACGGGGATGAGGGGTATGATGTCTATAGTGATGCGTCAAAGAATGGGTTGGGTTGTGTTCTTATGCAAAATGGGAAAGTTATAGCTTATGCGTCCCGTCAACTGAAACCATATGAGGTTATTTACCCAACTCATGACCTAGAGTTGGCCGCAATTGTCTTTGCCTTAAAAATCTGGAGACATTACCTTTACGGGGTGACTTGCCGAATTTTCACCAATCACAAAAGCCTCAAATACATCTTCACCCTGAAGGACCTTAATATGCGACAGCGCAGATGGTTAGAGCTCATTAAGGACTATGACTTAGATATTCAATACCATGAGGGTAAAGCAAACGTTGTTGCTGATGCATTGAGTCGTAAGTCTAGCCATAGCCTGAACACCTTGGTAGTTGCTGACAAACTTTGTGAAGAATTTTCTAAACTCCAGCTTGAAGTAGTCCAGGCAGGGGAAGTGGAAAAGTTATTGAGTGCCCTAACCATTCAGCCCAACTTCCTAGATGAAATAAGAGAGGGTCAGCCTGGGGATGTGAAACTTGAGCGGGTCAAAGCAAAACTTAAGGAGGGAAAAGCAGAGGGGTTTGAAATCCATGAGGATGGGAGTATACGCTACAAGGGTCGGTGGTGTGTACCGCAAAAATGTGAGGAGTTGAAGCAAAAGATAATGAGTGAAGGTCATAATACGAATTATTCCGTCCACCCAGGGGGGGATAAGCTATACAAGGACCTCAAGAAGATGTTTTGGTGGCCTGGGATGAAGAGGGCAGTAGCCGAGTTTGTTTCCAAATGTCTGACGTGTCAGAAGGTAAAGAGTGAACACAAGAGACCTCAAGGCAAAATTCAACCTCTTGACATTCCAACATGGAAGTGGGATTCGATATCCATGGACTTCGTCGTAGCCTTACCTAGGAGTCGGGTAGGTAATAACACAATATGGGTGATAGTGGACCGATTGACCAAAACTGCAAGGTTCATACCCATGAAAGACACGTGGAGTATGGAATACCTAGCCAAAGCATATGTTAAACATGTCATTCGACTGCACGGGGTACCCACGAGTATAGTGTCTGATCGGGATTCGCGATTCCTTTCGAATTTCTGGAAAAAGGTCCAGGAAGCGTTTGGTAGTAAGCTGTTGATGAGTACCGCCTTTCACCCAGCTACTGACGGTCAAACAGAAAGAACAATCCAGACCTTGGAAGACATGTTAAGAGCTTGTGCCTTAGAATACCAGGGATCATGGGAAGACCATTTAGACCTCATAGAGTTCTCATATAACAACAGTTATCATGCTAGTATCAAAATGGCTCCATTTGAAGCGTTGTATGGGAGAAAGTGTCGCAGTCCTACGTGTTGGAACGATATTAGTGAGACGGTGGTGTTAGGTCCTGAAATGATTCAAGAGACTGTTGATCAAGTGCGAGTCATTCAAGACAATATTAGAGCTGCACAGGACTGGCAGAAGTCCTATGCGGATCAGAAGCGAAGGGAAGAGAACTATGAAGTTGGTGAAAAAGTGTTGCTTAAGGTGTCTCCAATGAAAGGAGTGATGCGATTTGGAAAGAAAGGGAAGCTAAGCCCTAAGTTCATAGGACCATATGAGATTTTGGCGAAAGTAGGCAAAGTGGCTTATCGCTTAGATTTGCCAAACGAATTAGAAAGGGTTCACAACGTGTTTCACGTATCCCAACTTCGGAAATACGTACCTGACGAGTCGCATGTCCTAGAACCTGAAAACGTCGAGTTAGACGAAACCTTGTCCTATGAGGAGAAACCCATCAAGATCCTAGACCACAAGGTGCGTAGTACGAGAAATAAGGACGTCAAAATCGTGAAGGTGTTGTGGAGAAACCAGAATACTGAAGAAGCCACATGGGAAGCAGAGGATGCGATGCGTCTGAAGTACCCTGAGCTTTTTCAAGACGTAGGCGAGTTACGAGGACGTAACTTTTCTTTTAAGGGGGAAAGAATGCGATAGAAATTCGCGCTTCCCCTAAAATTTGCTTAAGTTTGTTATTTATGTGTATTATTGTATATGTGATTTGCGAAAACGAGAAAACGCTTGTGAAATTTTGGGACTTAGAAGTGCGAAAGTTCGTCGTTAAGACTGGCTACCTCAAAGTTTCGGGTCGAAACTTTCTTTAAGGGGAGAAGCCTGTAATACTCCGTATTTTTGGAGTTATTTTGCTATAAATAAGAAAATATAAAGTAAAAGTGAAAGTAAATTATAGTATAGTTTAGGTAAGCCTACAGTTATAATTTAAATATACAACCTACCTTGGTACCTAATTATATTTTAATTCGGTTTTGTTAAGTAAATCAGAATTCGGTTTGGAAACAAATCCTAATAAACTAAGGTTTCTCATACTATAAATAACAAAAGGAAGAAAAAAAAATTTAGAAACCCTATTCACTTGATAGGTCAGCCGTTTTTTTTAAAAGAGAATTTCTCTCTCTCCTCCTTCCTTCCTTCCTTCTTCTCTCCTGCGATTCTTTCTTTCTTCCTTCTCTTCTCTACCTTTCTTTCTTTCTTCTTCATTGTGTGCGTTCAAACCTCCTCGCCGGCGTCGCCTGAGGGACAACCGTGGCCGGAAGTTTCGCGGAAGCAGTGGTGGTGGTTCGTTCGCGTCGGGTTCTATCGCGCGAGTCATCGCGTTGCTGCCGGAGGTGCCGCGCACGAGACTCGAGGAGTTCGAAGTTGTGCCGCGCAGTCCAGGTTCGTTGGCTCGCCGCGGTGGTTCAGTCGCGTCCGCCAGTTGTGGTGGTCGTCGGTGGTCGGTATGTTTAAAAAAAAAAAATCTTCTTTCTTATTTAAATTAAGTTATATCATCTGATTTTGGTTATTCTTTGAGTATCTTTGATTAAATTTGATGACTTTAAAAGAAATCAGATTTATTACATATTGTTAATTTTTGTGTTCTTTTAATTCTTCAATTCGGATTTTATAAGTTCTTATATATGTACCTAATTAAGTTTGTTACTATATACAAAGTGGTATAAAAAGCTAAGAAATCAGATTATTAGTTATAGTTAGAATGTTATAATGGCCTTGTTATTCAAATCTGATTTTAGTAGTATTGGATATAAGGATTTAAATGGAGTTGGTAAAGGTACTATGTTATTAAGCTAACTAAAATTAGCTTTCCCCACTATTATTGGTTCTTAAAAGACGTTAAGTTCAATAGAGTTATGAAAGAAAAGAAAGTTAATGAACAACAAGATTACTTATTTTTATATACTCCGAAATACTAAGTTTTATATAATTAGTCACGTGTTATATGTTAATAATATCAAGGACTTAGCACTGAAGTATTTCTATTATTCGATTAGGTCCCAATTTCATAAGCGGAACATTTTAATAATCAGCAAAGATTCTCCGTTACAAGGTACGTACGCGTACTAGTTCAGTTCGATATATTAGTATCATGTTTAGGTTGTGATTTTTATATTGGAACCTAGAACCATGATAGGGAACTGTGGTTGATTATGATTGATGAGATTGTTTGGTAACATGAAATCAATAGGAAATCTGTATGTATTTCCTTGTTGTATGACTTGTGAGTTGGAATGAGTTATTATTGGTATGCGTAATTCTATCGCATTACAAGCATGAAATGAGAATTGGATTGAAAGCATATGATTTATTGTTGTAACAAGGATGTTGCAAGAGATTGCTTTAATTAGAGAATTTGAGCAATGTACCTAAGAATTTAACGATTATATGTTCGATGTTGTATGAATGAATATTATTAAGAAGGATTTTGGCAATTAAACTTGTAGTTGGATTCCCTACAAGTGATGAACAATGGGGGGAGTGTGAGACTTGTTCTACACTCCTACGCAGGCCTACTGTGACGACAGTAGTGTCCTTATAAATATTGATAACTCAAGTAGGCGGAAGGTTCCGTACGATCTTGGGGGTATGCATACTAAGGTAATGGATGTGGAACGGAACGAAACCGTATTTACATTCCATCTAATAGACCAAGTTGTCTATTAAGGATTCAGTAGCCCGTATGATTCCAGTAAGATGACGGTGCCGTTCGCTGCCAACTAAATAAAAAGTAAAGAATGTAATGCTATGGTAGTATCATGTCTAGGAATGATCCTTATTATTCTGTTTATGCTTTGTATGCACGTACTGCTTTACTATATACTCAGCATAGCTGATGGTGTATTATTGTGTTGTTTGTTGTCCTGTGATGAACCATTGATGCTTCAATGGGGAGCAGACTAGGTGTGCTGGTGTTGCTGCATGAGTTTGGCATACGGGGGATATCTTCTGTTTTATAAGCTTTTAAATGTTTTTATTGAACTTATAGAACAATTAGTATGAATAGTTAATGGTTTGAATAAAAAGGGGTCTATGGTGATTCCCGAGTTGTAATTTGAAGTGAACATTTTATTTCCGCTGCAATGTAGTTTTATTAATAAGAAGTTGTAACGTTTTGATTTTATTATGCCTTGCGTTTCACCGCGGCGGTAACACTCCCGAAGTCGATGCAACGTAGTCGTAGACGTGTATGGATTTTGGGGGTGTTACATTAATTGTTTAACTATTCTTGCTTAATTGATTGTGCATATTCCAATACTAGATTAGAGATAACTAGTATTGTTATGCATCCTTTGTCTTGATCACGACATGGTTGGATTTTGACGGATTTGAATATTTCAATTAAGAGCATGATCTCTATGGGAATAAGTATTGCTAGGAATCTAATTGTGATGCTATACTTACTGTCTCTTGCATGAATCCATGGGAATAGGTATGAGTGCTTGTTTACTGAAGCCATAGATACTCGGGATAGGTTTGTGGTATTTTTTGGGCTCATTACTACTCTTGAATATTTAATCTAATTTAATTTGGAGTAGGAATTATTATTTTAATGATTCATACTAGTGGGAATACTTAACTATATAGCTTCTATTCATTAGGTTACTTTTATTTCTTTTACTATTTATTATATATATATATAAATCTTGATTTTCTTTAGTTTTACCATTGTTTAAGAGCTAATCATAGAACAATTTTATCTCTGTGGGATCAACCCTGACTACCCTACTGCATTATTAGGAGGATTAGTTATGTTACTTATTTTTTTAGGTGCACGACACACCTATCTACCCGTATTGGAGTCGTTTTCTCACTTTTGCGGACCAACGACTTTATTCATCCGGGACCATCCTAGGGGTCCAAATGCCGGTGCTTTAAACCACCTTCATTTCCTTGATTTGTCTTCCATTGGCTTGCATTGCACAACCCTTGGTCCACCCCCAAATGGCTATAAAGGCCATCGTAGCCCTGTTCTAAGCCATTCGTGTGCCTTCAAATTTCCTCTCATGACCTTGCGATAAAATCCCACAGCTATGTTGTTTCGACCCTGGAAAAGTCTGAAAGCGCGGGTTATAACTTTTTATTTTGCTTGTTTTGGGACCATTTTTGGACTTTTTATTCGACACCTTCTTAAGGGGCCCTAAATGCCTAGAAATACCCCCCCGTGCTTCGGACACCCTTCGTTGCTCCGTAAGCCTTTTGTTGCCTTGCATTGCACAATCCTAAATGGCTCTAGAGGCCATTATATGCCACATCAAACCCGCTCTAAGACATGAGAGTGCCTTTGAAATGTCCTCTCATGGCCCTGTGATGCATACCCACAGATATCGTTACTCGATCCCTAAAAATGATTGAAAATGTGGATTATTATACCATTTAATTTTACCCATTTTGGGGCCATTTTTTGATTCCCCTGAACCCGGTGACGTTTTGCATTCAGGACCTTCCTAAGGTCATCGTGATGTCTTAGGAAATCCCCAGGTGCTTGTGACCCCCATTTGATGCCTCTGTATGCCTTTTTGTTGGCTTGCTTCAGCTCCACACTGAAATGGCTCCGCAGGCCGTCGTGTGATGGTCCTAGAGCATGAAAGTGCCTTCATGCCCAAGAATGCTTCCCATGGGATCCATTTTCCGGTCTCTTGGAATGTACAAGTACAAATGCTTGGATTATAGCCTAATTTTGTTCGTTTAGGGGCCATTTTTGGACTGCTGCTACGGATTCGACGACGTTTTTCATCTGTAACTTTCTTAAGGGTCCAGAATGCGTAGGGATGGCCTTCTGGTGATTCGAAATACGTATGCCTTTTGTTGACTAACATTGCACCAACCTCGACCCCGCTCCACCCTGAATGGCTCTGGAGGTTGTTGTAACACCCCCAAAATTCATACACGTCTAAACTACGTTGCATCGACTTTGGGAGTGTTACCGCCGCGGTGAAATGCAAGGCTTATTGAATTTAAAACACTAACTTACTGTAACACCCCGTAATTTTCACCCTTTATTTTTGGTGTTAGTTTATTTTAAAATGATATTCTTTTCGTAAAAAAAATAAATAATTTATTATTTTCTCTAGATCAATTATTTTTATTCTTTATAATTTGGGAGCTGAATTATTATTTTATTATATGGTGTGTTAATGTGTGCATTATATTTATATTTATAATATAATTTATTAGAATTATTTTCATTATTAAGTATTTTCAAAGTTTAGGCGCGATTTAAGAATTTATCGATTTATCGCGTAGCGGGCTTTTGAAGCATGGACCCTTGTTGATTTGGGCCGAAATTTTTGTTGGTGTGTTGGGCTTGACAGCCGGCCAAGGAGATGGAGAAGGAGAGCTCCTCTTCTTTCTTTTCTTTTTATTTTTCCTTGTGACTCTTTGTAGCTTTGTAATTCCTATAACCCCCTAATCATTCTCCTTCATTAAAACCCTTTATTTCAACCATTAAACATCCATAAAATTCTGATTTTTACTCAAAGAAGTTCAGCATCATTTGCATTAAACCCTCACCGTTTTTCAAGAAAAGAAAGAGAGAAAAGGAAGAGGAAAAGAATAGAAAGGTTCAACCCGGTTTTTCCTGTCGCACCTTCACGAAAATAACCGTAGCCGGAGATCTAACCGTTGGATCGTCTTCAAATTTGGACACAACGTTTATAATGTCTTGTTCTACATTTTGACCAGAGCGATTTAGAATCTACCTTTTTATCATCGGGAATCATGGTTGTAACAGAGCAGTGCGAAACAAGAGTTTTCAACGTTCAAGAAGAAATGCCTAGTGACTTGTTGCTACAATTCTCGTTCGTTATGCCTTGGGGTTAGAAGAGGATTTGGATTGCATGCTTAACTTGTGATTGTCTCTTTAGACTCAGCTCTCCTCCCGACGATCCAGGTAACTAGTAGTTATCTTAGAACCATAGTGATTAGAGTATTATTCGGTATTAGATTATTACGCTAGGAATTATTTAAAATACTTTTTTTTGAATGAAATTATTGACGAAATTTGACATGAATATACTTGATGCATTCTGTGTGATTACTGTAAAGAGAAAAATAATTTTCGTATGATTTTTGGTATTTATTTGATTTAATTGGTGTTTTGTGCGTTTTTGGCTAAATTGCATAATAATTATTAAACGGATGTTAAAATTGCTGAAATTATTTTTCTTAGATCATGTTGTATTCGTAATATGTATTCCATGCCTTAGAATAATTTTTTCCTACTGTTTACTAGTTTATTTAATTGATATATCTGTTTTTGCAATTTCGTTTCTGTTAGTATATAAATCATGAAAATTATTTCTGGTGGTCGAAAAATTCATTTCTTTGTATAATATTTATTCCGTGAGTTTATGCATGTTGTGTAAATTTTTCTTAATTTTTCGGCGTTTATTTATATTTTAGTTATTATATTGGCTTTATTGAGTAATCTGTATATTAACTTTTAAAATTACTTTTGGGGTCCGAAAATTATAAATAAAAATTGTACCATGTCAGTAGAGCCATTAGGGTAATATGATAATTTTTGTGTGATTTTATTGCTCGAACTTATTAGTTTAATAATTATTATTGGGTTTTTATTGTGAAATTGAGGATACTCTTTTAAATTATTTGAGAGCTTGTTAATCAGAATTAATTTGTGATCTTTTATGTTCTTGGATGCTGGTGTTTAGTAGGTTGCTGTAAGTATTATTGGTATCATTATGTTTATGTTTGATTTATGTAAAAATGATTAATTGTGTACTATTCATTTATTTAATAAGCCTTGCAGTTAATTGGTGATGCATTTTTGATTGATGTTGTTAGTGTTGTAAAAACTATTTCACTATCATTGTTGATGCTTAGTGATGTTTAAAGTATTGTGGTTGGAGATATTTGTTGTAAATTCGTAAGTTACTACTTTGAAGATTTTTGAAAAAATTACTTTTGATGAATTATGGGTATAATCCCTTTTGACGAATATTTTTGAGATGAATGATACTTTGATGATATTTATGATTTTATTTTGAGATAAGAACATCCGGTGGGATAGATGTAGTCCCCGGTGAAGAACATGCCAACCACCTGGTTTGCGAACTAGGGCTACACCCGGGTTAATTGTTGTCGTCGAGAGGTCGGGAGTTCTGCGTGTTCTACCCCCGCATCGGAGTTTGGCCATTCTTAGACACAGGCAGGGGGAACGTAAGCCCATAGGCCGACCTGGAGATTGCGATCGACAAACCTTAGGAAGTGATTGCGATTCACTAGCGTTCGATTTCTGACTCAATAACTTGTTTTACCTATATTTTATTTTTATAAAAGTACTCTTGAGATGATTTATTTATTTTTATCCAACTCACTTGCTATTTATTATTCATTTGCGTTATTTGTGAGTTATATGGAAGTGGATGCATATTGTAGTTGACTTGACTTTATGCTTTCCTTTCTTATTAATCTATGTCTGAATCATGCTTTGATTTCTTTTGTTCGGGAGAAGCGCTAGTTACTCCCCACTGATTGTGGATATTTGTTGTATATTTTGCAGGTTTTGTTGATGGGGATTTTCTTTGATTTTGGGCTCGGGTTGAGATGCGAGAAATAATCTATTAGGGGTTTTAGTTCTAGACTTCTCTTTAGTTTGAGATAGTTTTCTCATTTCGATTTTAATCTAAGTAATTAATTTACTTATAGTATTTACTTATGTTTGTTTTTATCACTTAGTTATTTAAACACTATTCTTGTAGTAGTGACATTCCCAGAAGACGATGTTTCCGCCATCGTCCTATTATACTATTATTATTTCTTTATTTCCGCTTTGAAATTCTGGGGTGTTACACTTACTCTTTACTATGAAAACTAAATTGCAGCGGAAATAAAATGTTAACTTAACTACAACTCGGGAATCACCATTGACCCCTTTTATTTAAACCATTAACTAAGTGAATCATAAACAAACTCTATAATGTTCAACCCAAAACACTTTAAAAGTTTATAAAGTGAATATCCCCCGTATGCCCAAACTCATGCAGCATCACCAACATACCTAATATGCTCCCTATTGAAACATCAATGGTTCATCACAGGTCAACAAACAACACAAATAACAAACAATCAGCTATGCTGAGTACGTACATAATCAGTTACATAATGCACTAAACATAATCAAAATAATAATAACAATTCCTAAACATGATTCTACAAAAACATTAAATTCCGTTTTTACAATTTATTTGGCATCGAACGGGCACCGTCATCTTTCTAGAATCATACGGGCTACTTAATCCTTAATAGACAACTTGGTTTATTAGATGAAATGTAAATACGGTTTCGTTCGGTTCCACATCCATTACCTTAGTATGCATACCCCCAAGATCGTACGGAACCATCCGCCTACTTGAGTTATCAAAATTTATAAGGACACTACTGTCGTCACAGTAGGCCTGCGTAGGAGTGTAGAACAAGTCTCACACTCCCCCCATTGTTCATACTTGTAGGGATTCCAACTACAAGTTTATCGCCAAAGATCCTTCTTAGTGATATTCATTCATACAACATTAAGCATATAATCATTTAATTTTCCTTCTTAGGTACATTACTCAATTCTCTAGTTTAAGCAACCTCTTGTAACATCCTTGCTACAACAATTAAACCATAGGATTCCAATTTAATTCTCATTTCATGCTTGTGATACGATAGAATTACGCATACCAATAATAATTCATTCCAACTCACAAGTCATACAACAAGGAAATACATACAGATTTCCAATTGATTTCATGTTACCAAACAATCTCATCAATCATAATCAACCATAGTTCCCTATCATGATTCTAGGTACCAATAAAATAATTAACCTAACATGATACTAACGTATCTACTTGAACTAGTACGCGTATGTACCTTGTAACGGAGAATCTTCGCTGACTACTTAAAACGTTCCGGTTATGAAATTGGGACCTAATCGAATAATAAAAGTATTTCAGTGCTAAGTCCTTGACATTATTAAATAGAAAAAACAGCTTATCTACTATGTAAAAGATGATGTTTTGAAGATTAAAATAATCAAACTCGTTGCTTACTTTCTTTTCATAAACTTTATTGAAACCAACATAATTAGGACTTAGTATGCTTTTAACTCATTTTTGTTAACTTTACTATACTTTATTTACAAAACCAACTTAAACCATTATATACACAAGTATTATAAAAATCAGATTTGAGAAATACAATTATCATAAGAACTACATCATAATTATAAATCTGATTTCTTTTACTAATTCTATACTTTACTTACAATACAACTTAATCCAAGATATATATATATATATATATATATATATATATATATCCGAATTACCAAAAATTCAGATTTTACAATTTAACTAAAGTACAATAAAAAAAAAAATTATTTTATTTATACCGAAGTGACTCGCCGGCGACAACCACCTGCAACGGAATTCCGGCAGCAACACCAGCCACGCACCACAACACTCGCACACCACCCACACGCACGACACACACCACGAGCCTCGACGCACTCACACACCGCACCACCTCGCACACACCAACACACAACGCTCGCGCTTCGCAACCCCAGCACGCACAAGCCTCTGCTCTCGCACACACTCGAATCACTCGTAAACCTCGAGCCCCAGCACTCGACTCGCACCACCACACTTCGCCTCGCCCAGCGCTAACCTCGCACACACTCGACGCACAACCTCGACTTGCCCAACACATACACCCGCTCGCACTCCTCGACTAGCACGCGGTGCTCTCACACAGCACACACACCCTCGACCCTCGCTCGAAGGCTCGCACAACACAATGTCGATGGTGGTCGACGCACACAGGGGAGGGGAGAAGGAATGTAGCGCAGGAGAGAAGAAAGAAGAGTGACGAGGGAGAAGAAGAGAGCTTGAGGGAAAGTGAAAGACGGCTGATTAGAAAGTTAGGGTTTTATCTTTATTTTTATTTTTATTTTCTTCTCTTATTTATAGCATGAGAAACCTAGGTTTAATAGGACTTGTTTTCTAAATCAAATTCTTATTTCTTGTTTTATTTATTTGGAAAACAAAACAAAACTAAATTATAATATAATTATAAAAATACCTTCAACTTTATTCTTCGTATTTTCTAATTTATAAAAGAATAACTCCCAAAAATACGGAGTATTACAGTTGTCGTAGGTTCGTTCCACGGCATGAGAGTACCTTCAAATGTAATCCTATGTCCCTAGGATGCATACCACGAGTTCCGTTTCTCGGGCCCTTAGTAATGTCCGAAAGTCTTATCTTTCAAAAACCAATTTCAAACTCCTCCGGGCCCGACGACATTTATTGTATACGCGGGATAAGCACGGATATGACTACATCATTGTAAAGGTTTTAATTTTGAAATACGTTTTGAAAAAGAAGTCGCCAACAAGTCTTTTCATAAATATAATGGATATTTAAGAAACCATAAGGACATATTAGGGACTTAACTAATCGTCATGACTTTATAATTGGTCAATGAAGACAAATTGAGGAAGTGAAGCTCATTTAAATGGCTAGCTACTAGCTAGTAGCTAACCATTGGGGCATAAACTAACTAGAAAGTGAATTCGCTCAAAAAAAGAACTGAACAAAAATGCGTTTCTAACATTTGCACTATTTACAAACCTCGGTGATTAATTAGGAATTTCCTAACCCGGACACACCATTTTGCAGCAACCCTCTCATTTCATGTGTTTCCCGCAGTCCCGCTCATGCGTCTCTAACATTCGCACACTGTTACTCTTTCTTTCATGACGACTTCCAAACTTCTCTTCTCATCAAATAATCATCGTTTTCGCATTCTTCTTCGCCCTCGTAAATCAATTTTTCCCAACACAACTTCTCATTACTTTGTTTTATTTTATACTTGTTATTGTGATTTATTAACACCATTTTTACTTTTTGTTGTTGTTTGATTTGGGCAGTAGTTTTGGAACTCAGGAAATCGCATTGTGCAGAAGATGCATGGCTTCAACGCAGGTTATTGGGTACTGCTGCTGCTCGTGAAATCCCCATTGCTGAGAACACAATTAGTAAGAGATCATTGTCTAAACTTCGAAGAAAAGCTATGATTGAAGATTTTGTGAAAAAGTAAGCCATATTTGTTTGAATGATCATGCAAGCCGCTTTTATGATTTGTTATGGTTGTGTTTTGATAAAAGGGTATTTGAATTTTGAACTTTGAAATTGGTTGTTTGTTTCTTGTTTACTCTCCTTCGGTTTTTATTAGTTACAATAAGTTATCATGACTATATTTTTCCTAAGTACAAATTACAAATCACAAGATATAATCAAAGTAATGTATGTGAATAGTGTTAAAAGTCAAAATGGGTAAACTAATAAAAATCCGAGGGAGTATTAAGCTATTGAAGAGAGTTGGGTATACTATACTGTTGCTGTTAATTAAGATGAAGGGTGTTCATTTTCACCGAATTGGAATTATTATGGAGGGAAGATGAGAGAATTTTCACTTGAAAAATAGAGGATTACCATTTAACACTTAACTGTTGTTTTGGGAGCCGGAATAGGTGTGGTGAGGATTAGATTTTTTAGTGATGGGAATGCTTGTTGTATTTGCTAACTGCTATATGCTCTTGCCTTTGTTGGATTCAATTACATTCATGTAAATGAAAGCATTCAAAAATCACGGCCATAATGAACTAGTGAAATGTCTCAATCCTCTACCTGGTATATTCATTTTTTAGCCTCGAAATAGCCATCGGTTATGGTGCTGCGGGAGATTAATACTTAGTTTGATCATCTGACAATCTCTTGGGGTTTCATTAATATCACTTATGAGAAATGAAATTTAAGATCACAAGAGTCATATGTTAATCAGGTAGCAAATGGAGGTGTTGTGCAAATACTGACTAAGGCTCTCTTCTTTTGGACTTAATTTTCCAGTTTAGTTCTTGTCAATTCTTGAATTCAGCTCCATTAAATTCAGTTCAGGATTTTTCAGTCCAAAAGAACAGGGCCTAAGGCAATGTTCTCTTCACCTGATGTGATCTGATCTGATTTAAAATCGGATGTGATATTTTTGAATTTTTCTATTGTGATTTGGTTTGGTCTGAACTATGGAAATATAAAGGTCTGGTATGGTTTGGTCTATATTTTTCATGACTTTTCTCTCCCTTACTTGATTCTCCATTATTAGAATCTTGAATCAGTGAATGTATATGCAATATTTGAGCTTGGGAATGGTTGTGATGTCCCTGTAGAAGTGTTGAACAAAGCCGAATATATTCAATATATTGGTCTTTGTTTTGAATTAATCTTGATATTTGAGAGGATCTCAAAGGAGTAGTTTTTCTTGAAGCTGACTTAAAGAACAATGTTTTTCTTTCATTGAACAGCAGGTAGATTAATTCTCCCTGTCTATTATAATTACATCTCTTAGAGAGATGGTATTTGTGTTGCTCCAACTAGTATAAATCTTTCCTATAGAGGTCAGGTAGCACGCAGTGCTTGAGGAACTTCAACGTCATTTCATTGAAAGGTTGAGTTATGAGTAAGTTTGATAAAGGGTGATAATTATTTAGATGTTGGACCCAAGCACTTCTCTAGTGCAGCTGTTTTATTTTTTGAGTATCAACCTAAATGACGAGCCTGGAATTTTTTGCATATTTGGATTTGTTCATTCTTTAAGCTCTAGGCACATCAGAGATTTGCCTTCCCAGCCACTTTGTGAGGTAAGGCTACCTTTTCTGGTTTACTGCGAGTGACAGCGATGGTATGCATTTCCACTTTGACAGCTTTGCTGTCTGATGATTTGTACCTCCTTAGCTAAGTGGATGGTTATCATAATCATAACCATAAACATTGGCTTTCAAGTTTCAATTATGTAGATCAGGTTTTCTGGTTGAGCGATGTGTTTTCACTGAAAAAGAAGACTTAACACTTAACACTTAACAGCTGTTTTTGAAGCCAAAAATACCTGGGGTGAAGCTCAGATCTTTAATAAAGGGGATTCTTTTGGTATCTGCTAAATGTTTATGGTGGTTTATTTTGGGTTTGTTGGATTCAATTACACTCACATTATTGAAAGAATTGAAAATTATAGCTTTGGACCTAAGGAATTGATGAAATGTCTCAGAAGTCACTTGGTTTGATCATCTGACAATTTCTTCAGATTTTCCCTGTTTGATATATCAACATTGAAAAACTGAAATTCTAAAATTAAGAGTATGAGATTCATCAATCAATTAGGTTGGAGATGGAGGTGTGGTGTGACTAAGTAGGTTGCTTAAATGTTGCTGGAGGTCACTTGATCAGAAGTCAGATTATTCAACATTAGAAGCATTAATGTCGATACAATATTTGCTCCTAGGATTGGATGGGACTTCACTGTAGAACGAAGCATAATGAATGGTCCTTGTTATAAATTAACCCTAATATTCTAAAAGATCTCACTTTTTTCCCTTATACTGTTTTACCATGGAAATTGTAAAGTACACAGAACAAAGTATCACATTCTTTTACATCATAATTGAAATACATGCTTGTCATGATATGTAGGTACCTATTAAGTCATTCTAATATATTCAGGAACGTATTTTATATTATTTGATTATATATTTCTTTGGAACACTTTCCTTGTCAGTAGTTGACTTGGAAGCAATGGATTAAAGTGGTTATGCCATTGCAGGTATAGGTCGATGAATGCTGGAAAATTCCCAGCAGTAAGAAATGTACAGAAACATGTGGGTGGCAGTTACTATACAGTGAAGACTATTCTTCAGGAGTTGCATCACAATCCCAGTTCATCTGCTTTGGCCACTGCTGCAAAGAACTCCACTAAATGGCAAACAGCTCAAGCGAATGGGATTTCTGATGCTGGAGTTACTACTGCTTGCCAAGTGTCAGACAATAGTATTGCTGTTGTGGAGGAATATGGTACTGTAGCAGAATGTGATCTAGGCTGTGAAGAGGTTGTGGATGAAAACATTTGTCAAAAGATGGTAGATATGTCAGAAATGAATAATAACCTTGAGAACACAGCCAAATATCCTTCGAGTAGTGAGAAAAAGGCTGACCTGGACTTTGTGGGAGAGCATGACAAGACATTTGCTGGTAAGGAAATGGGTGAAGATAGTAGAATTATGGAAAGCCAAGAAGTGCTTGATATGTCAAGTACGGTGGAGAACACGTCATCAAATCAGGTTGTGACAATGGTAAGATTCAAAGTCATATTTGTGCTCTCAACCTCTCTTCGAGTTATGCTTCACTTGTATTCATTTTCTAATTCAACTATATGTTTTCTATAGTGCACTCTCTTGAATTAAAGCTTTTTGAATCAAATCTCTCTTTATATTTGAGTGAGCACTAATA